>VZUI01067305.1:0-56550 GCA_013401135.1 Cettia cetti | reverse complement strand
TTTTTTTTTTTTTTTTTTTTTTTTTTTTTTTTTTTTTTTTTTTTTTTTTTTGTGTGTGTGTGTGTGTGTGTGTGTGTAGTTGGTTGGTTTGATTTTTGGGGGTTTTTTAGGGAAAGCTGCCCATTGAAGAAAAATAATGTCACTGCCTGCTTGATTGGGCTTGAAGAAATATTTGATCCAGTAATGGCTAGCTTATCCCCACTTAGAAAGATAGTTCAGATTCTTCCTTCCCACAGAAAAGTCATCTGTGCCCATCCTTTTAGGTTCTATATCTATGGATCAACAGAAGAAACAGTGCCTGGTCAAAGAAGTCCTTTCTTATCTTGCATACTGTGGCCTAATCAAAGACCTTTTGTTGAAATAATGTTGAGTGAACTGGCAGACTCAGAAAACTCAGACACATCTCTTGTGTATGCCCAGGAATGCAAAGCTGGTTACTGTCCGACCATAACCACAACCACATAAACACAACTTTCCATTTGAGGGTATGCATGTGCTCAGCTCTCCCTTTTACCTTACTGTGCACGCTGGCAAGATGCTGGGGAGATCTAACTGCAGATAAAAGCACCAGGCTCACTACTACAAAGGGCCTTGCTCAATGTAAAATCACAGATTTCATGGAGGCAGGAACTGAATGAAAACCAGGACTGGGAAGAGAGAAAAGAAATCCAGATATGCATGAGCAATGAGGGAATAAAGAAAGACCTGGGTCATCCTCATAAGCATTTACTTTCATGGTGTACACCCCAGACTTACTGAAGAACACAAAATAAGTACAGTTTCTTTCATCTATACTATCCCAGAAAATGGTTCTCATAATAGGTGGATTGCTAGAGAGGGGGCAAGAAGCTGAGACCTCTTTGCTACACACGTTGTGTCTAATTACACACCAAAATGGAGTGGGTGACAGCAAACACAGCTTTTCTTGAAACCTCCTAGAATATCAAAACAGACATTTTGTTATTTATGGCTATGTAAGGGGACTTTTTCTCTGTATGTCTGTATGCACGCCTTCCCTTAAATCTCTTACAGACGTGTTTATAGAAGGAAGGATAAATATTTTTCCATAGCTTCATGGAAAATTACTATGAGAAAGCTTGGAGTAACACAGCTGTGGGGTCCCTCATTACCTCAGCACTAGCAGGGCCTTCTACACACTGAAATTTCATTGTGCTTTGCTGGGCATGGGCCCGCAGTTGTATGCCTAGCCTTTCCAAAACACCTCATCAAAAGGATAAATAATTTTCAGTCTCATTAGCATTTTAGAGGGAACCACCAAGGGACAAAATTGCTTTCTGACCTAGACTGTATACTGTTTCCCAAACCTATATCTGATTTTATAACCAGGGAAAAGCGATCAGGGAAATGCCATCTCTCAGGTAACACTCAGAGATTTTGTATATCCTCTCTATTTTCAGAAATGTAACATCCTAGAAGTTCACGTCCCAGTGCTCCGTGCTATGAGTTCAAACAGATATTTTTGTCTTACATTTTGTCCCAAGCTGTAAAAATAACACCTTCTTCCTCAGAGGTGGCTGCATTTTTGTAACACATTAAAAACTTCTTGTGCTTCTCAGTAAATCCACTAAAGGTGTCAGGGATTCTGTGCAAAGAAGGGCCCCTCATAGAAATAAATTTTTTAAATCCTATGAACAAAGCCATGCAGTAGAAAAAAACCCACACAGAAACTGGACAGCTTTCACTGCCTCTTATTCCTCAGATGAGGCTGACCAAGGCTGGCATGAAGCTGATGGGCAAGCGCTAAAATAAGGAAATGAGAAAAAATAAAACAAAATTGGGATCAAAAAATATTTATTATTAAGGGTTTGCTGCCTACTGAACAGCTGCTAACACAAATAAAAACACCGTTCACACTAAAACACACTTGAGCCACTGTTCCTTCATACTGTCCCTGTCAGTGCACACAACCAAACAGCTGACTGAATAATTAGGAGGATACTGAGGTTTATATACTAAAAATTTTATAGTGTGAATATTTTCATTCTGTATAAATATTGGTTTAAACGGAAAACCGGAAGCTTGAATATACAAGACAGGCTAGTGATTTTAGGAGTGAATAAGACCTTGATATCTACCTGTACCCTTCTTTAACATCTTTGTATGTGTTCACTGACACATCAGCCTCACTCTCTGAAGTACTACAACTCTGACTTCAGTAACATTCCAGTTCTGAGCTTCCCTATGGACAGTGACCTGCTGAATTGGAGACGGATGACAAATAAATTGAAAACATTTTTGCAATATAGATTTCAACTTAATTTGAGATCTGAAAAAACTGAACTCCCTTGCGTGCTGTCAACATGCCTGAGGAATGGGATGCCATCCAGAGGGACAAGGACAAGCCGTGGAAATGTCATCAGGTTTAACAAGGCCAAGAGCAAGGTGCTGCACCTGGATTGGAGAAACCTTCTGTATGAATCCATGATGGAGAATGAACAGATCGAGAGCAGCCCTGGGGAGCAGGACTTGGGGGTGCTGGTGGGTGATAGGCTGGACAAGACCCAGCCCTCACTGCCCAGAGAGCCAAAGGTGTCCTGGGCTGCACCCAAAGCAGCCTGGGCAGCAGGAGAGGGAGGGGATTCTGCCCCTCTGCTCTGCTGAGACCCCAGCTGGAACACTGCATCCAGCATGGGAGAGACATGGACCTGTTGGAGAGAGTCCATGGGAAGGACCACAAAGATGATCAGAGCCACGGAACAGGCTGACAGAGTCAGGGTTGTTCCACCTGGAGAAGAGAAGGCTCTGGGGTGACCTCATTGCATCCTTCCAGTACATAAAGCTGGCTTATAAAAAGGTAGGAACTTTTTACCTGGCCTGTTGCAACAGGACACAGGTTAATGCTCTTAAACTACAAAAGGGTAGACTCAGACTAGAATTTTTTTTACAGTGAGGGTTGTGAAACAGTGAAACATGTTGCCCAGAGAGGTGGCAGATGCCCCAGTCCTGGAAACATTCACAATCAGGCCAGACAGGGCTTTGAGCAATGCAATCTAATTGAGGTCCCTGTTCATTGCAGGGAGGTTGGACTAGGTGACCTTTCCAACCCAAATCATTCTATGGCTCTTCCTCCTCCCAGGTGACTACCTAGAATTCCTATGAACTCTACTTAAGTGAGAGGAAAGAAGTTGGTGACACCATATAAACTGGGTTTGTTTTTTTTTTTTCTTTGGGACTTTCAAGACACTCAATATCAAAAGCCTCCTACTGAAAAGAAGTTTATAATTACTCCTTTTATTCCTTCCCTTTTCGGTTCTTAAAAGGGAGGCAGGACAAAACAATAAACTAGAAATATAAACATATTAAAAAATCTGTATTTTTTTTATTCAGTCATTAAAAGTTTTCTAAAGACATAACCATACTTTTGCAAAAACATACATTCTGGTTTTAAAAGAGATAATTTCTAAAAAGAACAATTTATTTTACAGACCAAAATTAATTGTAAGGAAAGGATGCTGAACTGGCCACTTGCCCTCCTTTCCACCATCCAAATAGTAAAATATTTGTGAAAAAAATATCCTGGCCCTAAATGTCACAATCCATAACGTCAACAAGGTTCTTCTGACTTTACTGGAGCTTAGACTAGCTCCTGCATGAGAAAAGGAAACTAATTAAGCACCCAGATGGTCAGACATATCTCTCCAAGCTCAGCCAAGTTCAGTGATTTGTTTTGCCCATCCAAAAGCAACGCACTTGATACGTCACCCCAAATGTAGCTGTACAAGCTGCTGCCTTTCCAGCCTTCCCACTACATAACCTCATGAGGTCACTCCACCTCTCAGTTGCTCTCAGCCTCTCCCAGGGACATTCCTGCACCTCCTGTCCCATTCCCTGACACCAAACCTTCCAGTACCATAGGCACTCCCTGTTCTCCCGTACTCCCACAGGTGCTGTGCAAACTTTTCCACCTTCTTCTCACCCCCATGGAGGGCAACTCCCTCACTGTGCCTCATGCTGCAAAGGCCATGTGCTCAGGGGGCTGGAAAAGCCTCTGGCACTGCTCTGAGGGAAGCCATGGCCTTCCCTGGGCAAAGCAGCAGGGATGCTGAGGCCATGGCTGTGCAGGCATGGGGTCCCCGCCTGGCCCCTGTCCTTCCCCTTGGGCAGTTTTTCTGCCTCTGCCCCACATCAGAGGTGCACCAGACAGGGCTGAAGCGAGGCCACCAGACCTGGTCACCAAGTGATGGTCACTGACACAGCACCAGCAAAAAAGCCCTTGGCTGCAGCTCTGGGTGCTGCTTCCTCTGCCTCCTCCTCCTCCTGACCTGCATGCAGCAGCCAGCAACTCTGGACCTGCCGCTGAATCTCCTCAGCTTTTGTTGCTCTAAGCCTGGGCCACAGTGCTTGATGCTGTCATTCTTTCCTTTCCTTTCCTTCATGCACAAATAGCAGGCAGCATTAAAATGATAAGATTGTCAGGGAAAAATAATAAAGAAAAAAATGTTTCCCCTAGAGCCTCCCATTTCAGGCCTGTAATTGAGAAAAGCAAATACATATTATATTACTTTGATTGGTATTGAGTGAAACAAGCTCTCATCTTCTCTTTCATCTAAGTCTTTTCACGGAAGACTGAAGATAAGCTGTTCTCTGCCTGCAGAATAGGTTGAGGCAGGTTTTCCTATATGCTACTACTCAGTACACACCTTAATTAAAGGTCAAATAATACAGCAAAGAAAGGAAAAAAACAAAAAAAGAGGTAAAAATGTTGTCACTACTTATCTTTGCAGCAGAGCTGTGCTAAGTACCACTGAGTCTTTTTACTATCAGCCCTGGAAGGCCAAGAGATGGAAATCCTGCCCCTTCCCCTGGCAGAGCCTGGGTTAGGGATGCTCTCTTGTCGCAGGCATTGGGTTGCCTCGAGCACTTTGATGATCTGGAGCTATAGCTACGGTAACTAAGCAAGTGTTTAAAGCCTGCACTCTGCTAACAAGCTCATTGCTTAATTTATTACCAGCACAGTCCTATTATAGGCATCAACGGCAGAAGCTGTTGCTTGTTTGAGGCCCTGGTGTTCTCTGTGAAGTGACAGTGTTGCAGAAAAAAAAACACCAAAAAACAAAAAACAAAACCACCACCAAAAAACAAACACTGCACATCTTCCCTTTTCTGTGTGTGCTGATACATATTCACATACCAAACCAGCATGAACCAGCATTCAAAACGTTACCCATTTTCTGGTCCCCTTCCTTCCCCCTCTCAGCAGCGTTGGAAAACCAGGAATGCCTTTGTGCCTGCCTTGCTTCCAAGTCTGGCAGCCCAGCTTAAACCCATCTCCTCCAGACACAGGAGGCCTGCTACGCAAACTGAGCATTAAACTTTGAAATGTTTATGGGGACCTCTCTGACCATTTGGCTGCTTGTTTTATTGCTCCTTGCGTATGCAGAGGCAAGTCCAGCCTCCTTCAGCAAAAACACCAGGAACGTCTGAGCAGATCCCTTAATTCTCATTGTAGGGCAAAAGGAATTATTTACATAAACATCTGAAATTTCAAGGAATGGCTTTCCATTTTTCTGATCTGAGGGATCTGAAGTGGCTTAAAATTACTGATAGGGATTTAATTACTGGCAAAAATAGCCATCTGAACTCACAATCTTCACCAGCTCTTTTAATATTTGAAAGTCTTGTTTTACTAACCAAACAAAAACACTCTATTGATTTAGTTGCATTAGTCAAAAAGCATAATTTTTTTGCCTGACAGGGTATTTTTTTTCTTCCTCTCCGTGGCTAAAAAAATATGGAAAATAAGGAAAAAAATACAGAAAAGAAATTATAAAGGTGTTATATAAAAATAAGAGCTAATTAGAAGGCTTTAACTTGCGCACAGAGATAGATTTCTTCCTGGCATTGCAAATGTGCTGCTCAGTCTAAGCTCTGTGGTATTCAGAGAAGGGGAAAACGCTGAGCATGTCACAGCCCTTGCTGTTTAATTAGGCTGTGGTTGCCACCACAGCTGAGCTTGGTGCAACAGCCACTGTTGACTAAAGGGAGAGCCCTTCCTCCTTGCCAGTCCTACCACCTCTGCACAGGCTGCCCAGCTTACCAGCCTCCCAGAGCCAGCTCAGCTCACTAAACCTGGAGGGAGGGGGGAAACCACAAAAAAAAACCCAGAAAAACAAAACACACAAGCAAACCATACATGTAACTCAGCCCCCTAAAAACTTTTTTTTTTTTTTCTCTCGTCATGTTAACTGAACCAACAGGTGCTAATCCCATGGCAAGGAGGAAAGACCACAACTGCAGGGTGGGAGGGAAGAGGAGGGACACCCCTTTCAGTGGTGAAAAGCCACTGGACTGACACAGTTGAGTCAGCACTGAGGAACCCTCTGGCACAATCCCCTGACAAAGTCTGCCTGAGCCACAGTTGCTCACCCAAGCAGCTGGGATGTATGAATTTGTCCTATCCCACCTCCACCTTTACCAGTCTGAAATATTCAATGGAAAAGGGGCAAGAAACATCTGGGCCAGCAACTTCTTCCACTCCCCCATGACCTTTCTTAGCATAGCACACCAAGGGATCCGTGTCAGGCTTGCAAAATCCATCACTTCAGAGGAATGCTAGACTGCAGAGATGCATTGTGGTATACCATTTCTGTGCAACTCACAGGTATTTAAAGAAAGTCTTCAGAGGAAAGAGGGAAAAAAATAAACCACAGTTGGCCCTTGCAATATTTTTACCACTGTTTGCCAGAGGAAGAGGTTATGGTCGTGTGGTGTACCCGTTGCACGGGGCCAAGCAGCAGTGCAGGAACAGCAAGCGAAGCTCACAACTCAAGGCAGACTTGCCAAGGGGAGCCCTGATGTGGGAGATCCAGGGCAATCATTGGCAAGAAGCCCTGAGTCAGAAACACCAGCACCTTTTCAAGGCAGAGCTTCTCTGGCTTTCTGTGGGGTGAAACATTAGCCTCAGACTTGGGTGAAAGTAAAAAGCTGCCAGCAACACATCCATCAGTGAGGGAAAAGGATGATTTTTTTTTCTCTTAATATTAAAAAACTGGGTTTTGGTCTCAAAGTGAACTTCAGGACAACTGTCCAGCCCTGTGCCTCTTGGACCATTGAACAAACAGCATCTGACACCCCAGTTTGCAGCTGCCACATGCCAGCAGCTCTGGCTGATGCTGGCACACCCCATAACAAGCTAGGGCAGAGAGCAGGTGGGGATTTTCCATGTGCCATTGAACTTGGTGTCAATAAAGCAGTCCCTGAAGATACCAGACGATCTTTTGCTCCATCAGTTGCCCCAGACTTCATCTTTTCTGCTAATGCATAGCCATCTATAGTTTCTGTGATAGATAAAATAAAGAAGTGGTTGAAGACCACATAGAAACAGGAAATGCAAGGTCAGAGATTTCAGTCCTCTGTCTCCTACCCTGTGTGCCCAGCCTGGAGCATGTTTGAAAGGAGAGAAGAGATTGCTATGTCCTTCCAGCCCAATTAAACCATTGTGCCTTGCATAGGACAACAATCACCAGGCCAGGGAAAGAGAGCAAGAATAAGACACACTGTCAGCCCCCATGGCTAAGGCATGCAGGGAGAAGGGTTGCTGTCCCTTTCCCAAGCAATCCTGCAGCAGGAGCATTCCTGGATCAGAAGTGGGACCCAGTATCTTATCCTGTTGAAATCAGATTAGATGACAAACTGGGACAAATGTGGTAAGGACTGAGTGCTCTCCTAAAGGGGGCATTGCCCTTGTCCCTCCAGTGTTCTAAAAGCAGCAGCCACCAAAGCACTGCATGCAGAGCTGTGACATGCTGCACCCAGAGCCACCCAGCACAGGGCCAGGGCAGCAGATGTGTGCCAGGCACTCACCACACTGAGACCAAGTAACATCTGGGCACAAATACATGTGACAGAAGAGAGCTCCACGTGCCTGGGGATCCAAAGAGCTTCAGCATCAGGCAAGCAGAAGTTTCCGTAACTACAACGATATCTCTCATCCAGAGTTTTTTCTGGCTCTGACCCAGTCTCCCTAGAGCTTTCTCACCAGCAATTTTTCCCCAGGTATTTTTTGCAAATCCAGTAAAGAGATTGTGCTATCTCTCAACAAAACATAACATATACTAATATCCTAGCAGCTGGCCCTGGGACATAATCTATGGGACTCTGGTTGCTTATGGCCCAGTTTACAGTCAGCTTCCCAGAAACATTTGCATGGTTGGGTAGAGTTGAATACAGCAATTAATCTTCAGTTCCAAGTAATCAGAAACATTTAGTCAGAGGCAAACTTATTGAAAGACAAAAGAGGCTCCAGGACTGTCAGCAAAACAGGATAAATTTCTGAAATATCATGTATTTAATATTCTCCATCATGATTTAATTAAATATGCAAAAAAAGAAAAAGCATATTCATTATCAGGAAAAAAAAATCCTCTTGCTTAATTGAGTCCAATACTCCTGAGCACAGAAGGACTTTCTGGATTGTTGTTATCCAATTAGAAAATATTTTCCCAACTATAGCTTACTTTCCGTTTCACTGCAACCCTCTGCATTCTAAATAGTATTTCTGGATTTCAGAAGGGAAAATGAGGGATAACTGACCAAGATTAAAGGCCTGAATCAATTAAAATCTGCCTCTCAGTTTCCCCAGGAATAACTGAATTCAGAATTAAATTTCCAAAGACTGGCCCTTTCTGACAGCTAAAAGCAGCCGTTTGCCAGGCTGTCTTTGGAACATCAGCAACACCACCACGATCAAACATTTGGGGAGGAAATTGGCTCTTCTATAAAGGGTTTGGCCAGGACACAGAGAGCTCAGCTTTGCAAACAGCCAATCTCCTCCTCCTTATGATAGCAGCAAGGTGCAAAACAGACACTGAGGAGTTCACAGCTCCTCGAAATGTGATGGTTCTAACACCTCCCAGATCTGATGCTAACACTTTATGCATCTATTACCAGATTTTCAACTCTGCAGTACTAACATAGAAGTCATGAGAGTAAGACAGAGGGAAACATCACATTTTCCAGAGCTCTTTGGGCAACAAGCCCTGTCATGCTGTTGCAGAAACACGCCATAGCGAATAACCGCACCACAGCACAGTGAGAACTGTATTCTCTGGTGCAGTGTGTAAGTCAAATATATCCTATCAGAGTAGCAATAAGGAAACTTTTATACTGGTTTAAGGGTAGTATTAAGGCTGTGGCTGACACAATATAGAAGACATGACTTTTTGAAGTACAGTTGTTGAAAGTTTACAGTTGTTGAAAAGACACAAAAGGACAGATTTTTATCTGGCACCAAGTGTGCAGCTCCTGCACAAAGCTACACCAATTTACACCAAACAAGAACATATCCCAGTGTCTCCAAATATGTCCAGATTAGCAAGATACACCATTTTTCAAAAGCAATTAAATGATATTACCATGAAAGTGAGAGAATTCTCTCACAGTACAACCAACAACTTCCCTAAAAATTACAATATTCATGCTTTCCCTTTTCTACCTTTGCAAACTAAAAATATCAGTTGACATTTTTGTAGTGATGCACATCTTCACACATTTTCTACTGCACCTCCATTCTGTCTCTTTACTGTCTTTTCGTGGAAAGGATGAGACTTGTGCTTAGACAAGCCCAGGGATAGATTGCCATTAACTGCAGTGAAATTTTGGCCAACCTAGATTACCCACTAGCCTCTTGGCAGTCCTCAGACCTCGTGCCAAAGCCACACAAATTAATGTCTGAGGTAAGTATGAAGGCAGGTTACATGGACACTGTCCATACCCATGTGCAAGTTTACGCAATGGTGATACTCAAGTCTCAAATGCCACATAAAAGCTTTAAAACAAGATTACAGCCATGGCAGTTAATGTCCTACACACCACGGGTTACATTCCTTAATTTCACCATGCTCTGGCCTTGTCATTCTGCTGGACTTCCCTGGAGCCCCTTTGATGGAATGGTCACTGGGAATGCTGTTAATCTGATGGGTGCAACAACCATCTCCTGTTCAGGGGCAGCGTAAAAACAGCACTGAAACTACTTTATGAGACAGATAACCAAAACTACAGCAGTCACCACCCAAAACAGAGGCCATGTGCAGGGCTGGAACAGGAGCAGAGCTGTGCTGACTGTCTCAGGGTGTTTCTGGAGGGTTTGAGAGCTACTACTTGGAGTTGCATGTGTGTAAGAGATAAGCAGCAAAAAGATACCACAAGAGCACAGAAGGCAGCAAAGACACATCAGATACAGCTGGAGAGGCACGTGACTGGGAATACCAAGATGGGACTGATGTTTCCACTAAAAGGTGGGCAGGAACTGTGAGAAAAGTCACTTTACCTGAACACAGTGGGATTCACATAGCAGAAGAAAAAAAATATTAGGTAATACTCCACAAAAATAATCAGACCTAAAGATGTTTGACTAAGCCATCAACAAGCACAACCCACAAAAGTCTCAAACACTAGTTTAAACAAAAAGTGTGACTTTTTACTATCTCTCCCCCCACCACCACTTTAAATCAGCTTTGTTACTCCAGTAATCATGAGCCTTGTTTGATAAAGAGTGGAGCCCAAGCTGCCAAGGACACCTGGGTTAGGTTTTAGTTGGCAGCTGCACAGCTATCTCTATTCTCCAGGCTCCTGAAAAGCACATCCAAAAGTATGTGGTTACATTTGTCCATCACCACAGACACAGACCAGCCAGGCACTCATAGGTCTGGGTACCACTGTCTAATTCCACTGCAGACCAAATCAGAAGAAACCTTCCTCGTGGAAAGATACTTTTAATGAGATTCCTTCATGTAAGTCAGTGCCTGCAAAGAAACAGGAGCCAAGGCACCACAAATAGAACCATCATCCATTCCACTCAAGTCTTTGCGTAGGCACTGGGGTAATGATGACAGGCCAGAGAGAGTTGCCAGAATCAGGGCAAAGCAGCTCTTGCCAGAAACTGAGGTTCCCATGAGCAGTAGTTCCTTTCAGCAACACCCAGCATAACAACGTGCAAATTCAGGGCAGCTTCATCCTCACGAGGACCCAGAGAAAGCGAGAAGCCACAAGCAGGATCAGGCTTACTCAGAGCCCCAGATGGCCTCTGCTGTGTCCTTTGCCTGCCTGCACCCACATGAGCTGTCTTAACCCCTTTCCCTTCTCCTCCTCACATCCTGTTGCTTCACTTCCCATTTTATAAAATTAAAAGCTTAACTTTATTATTTGGGCCCCTCACCACAGATGAAAACTAAAGTCTGACCTCCTTCCAAGATACATTGTCCCCTTTTCTGTCAAGGGGGACACTACCTGGAACAGCAAGACAAGTTACCGTTGAGAAGGAAAAACAATTGTCCTGCTGGACTGCAATATCAATATGAACTTCAGTAACTCCAGGATTAAAGTTAGTAACAAAGTAAAGCTTGGGTCAGCAGACTCTTAAACATATTTATTAGGCTTGTGTTTAAGCTATCAGCTAAAACAGGGGCAGAGGTGCCATGGTGTCATCTAAGGAAGCTACTTTTTTTCCCCTCTCTTTTTGGCTTTTGGAAAAAGCATAGTCATAGCTAGATCTCATATGTTGCACAATAATTGAAATTTTCATAGAGAATTCCAGAGCAAATTGTTAGCAGACTGTACTGCCACAAGCTTGTCAGCATTTCTATTTTCTTTTATTGTTTTTGTTGTTTTTTGTTTTTTTTTTTTTTAATTTGGTTTAAATTTGTGTTCCATCATCATTTTGTTTCATAATTTGTGTGTCAGCAACTCTGGTCATCTTGTGACCCTCTGATTTGAGAAAACCATAATAAAAAGAAGATATTTCTAAAGCGAACAGGATTTTCCCCCTTCACTATTCCAGGAAACAAATTCTTCCAAAAAGCCATCATTAAGGAAAAGTCAGAAAGGATTCAGATTTTTATGAGTGAAACTAATAAGCTGCTACAGCATTCAAAACAATCTGGAATTTTGCTTATGAAGTTCTAGATCTTTTGGTAAAAAAGAAACCACTGACTGATAGTGTTTCCTTCCCATGAAAATGAATTTTGTTCAAAGCATTTCAAACAGCTTTTGAGTAGATTTTCAATTAAAGGTATGAAAGTAAGGAGTGCTTGACTTTGCTCCTCCACTCTCCATCTGTAACCATCTTACCCGAATGCAGATGTCTTTTTCTTGACAATTTTGGTTCTTGTCTGTTCAAAGTGGCAAGAGGCTCCACCCTTTGGGCTGTACTGACTCTTCACATAACCAAACAAGACATGATAATTTTGCTCTCTGTGGATCAGTGCCCAAGTGAGGTCTCCTAAGGAAAATTTGGAGGCAGAATGAGAGCCAGCAGAGGGAGTATCATAATAGCTCCCCTGTGGGAACATTTCTTGCAGAAGAATCCAGAGACTTCAGTTGGTTTCAGGACCCTATTGTGTTAAGAAATATACATGCCTACAGTAAGCACGCTTACATTGTTTTACTACATTTTCCATGCAGGCAATGGATTTTTTTGCAAAGGTCATTGGGTCCAAGCCAGTCACCACTGGGAATATAAATTGTGTGTTCTTCACATTGAATCATAGAGAGGGGGTGGGTGGGAGAAGTAAGAGACAGATTTGCAGCTTTCTTATTTTTCTTATTTAAAATTATTATGGCTATTTCTCTTTATAACACTAGTATTCTTGGTCTTCTTTAATGTTTGACATCCAATAGTCTCCAAATATATTAAAAAGAGAAGTACTACTGTCCTAGAAAAGGTTTAAGCCCAGAAAAGCAAACTGATGTTCATGCACCCCAGCTCACCAAATACATACCAGGAGGAAGAAAAACTACTTCAAGAACAAATGTTTGATATGCCCTCAAACATCTGAAAACAGATTTTGCCCTTCAGCAAAACTAAGGGTGCCCATAGGGAGAAATCTAGACCTTCACCAGTGGGAACCTGACTTCAGTGGAATGGCCATTTCATAATGGAGGGAACTACAGTTCATGCTCATCTGCCACCTCAGTAATAAGCTTTCTTTCCAGTGGGTCCACCCTGAGTTTCATCTGCTCTCAGAGGTTTACAGGCACTAACTCCCATTTGATTTCCCACCCATTGGGGAAGTTGATGGCTTCAACTCTGAGACCAAGTTTGTAGTAACTGGGAGAAACTTGTCCCTGAGAAGCACTGCCATGAAGGAGCCTGGCCTGCAATTGGATGCAGAATGGCAATTCCACTGCCTATTCAACAAGCTGAAAGCCCAGCTCTTACACATCCATCAAAGTCCATTTTAATTGGGAGCCTAAAGCTATTTTACTCATCAGTAATGAAGGAGCAATTAAGTTCACAGCCAAAAATGAATTAATAAGATATTGCAAACAAGTTAATTAACTCCTTCATGGGTATTCAGATAGAAACCACACAAAAAAACCCCGACAGAGTGCACTAATTACTTCAGGGGTCTGACTAAAATGAAACAAACAAACAAAAAAAATAGATAACCACAACATTTGGAGCAAAGGCTAGAAGTCTGTCATTAAGCCACCTTCTCTCATATACAGTAAGCATAGGAAGCTGTGTATGACACTGCACACATGGGAATGCCTACATCCCTACGTACGGCTCATCAAGAACAGCGGCAAACTCGGTAACACTGAAACTGAGCCTATCTGCTCCATTTACCTTGGCAAATGCTCTGGGGGGCACTCTGCTTACCCTAAGGAGAAGAGTTTGGCAAAAGAGTTGGTCTGTTTAAATACCCTTTAAGGGAAAGTAGAGGTTTAGCAAGGATGGCCTGGAAAAGACAGCATGAGGTATGTGACGCTGTGCAGTGCCTGGCCGAGGCTGACTTACATGGCACAACTTGAGGAAGAACAAGAGGGTCTCTGTGTATATGTTTAGGAGGTTAAACTGTCACCCTTGACAATTTACATTAACTGTTCAATATTTCATTGCCACGAGCTCAGGAATCCATAAAACTGTTGGGCTAAATTTGCTCATCCCTGTGTTTTGGTCATTTATGGCCACACAAAGGACGGATAAAATTCTACCAGTAGAGGTAGAGAAGAGTTTTACTGAGGCTTTTTTTGCCCTGGCACAAACATTATACTTGAAATTTAGAGAAGTAGAAAAACAAGCCCTTTCCACACGGTGGCAAAACACAGCTGCTTTTAAAATCTCAAAACTTGGGCTATTTTTAAGGAAAAAGCCAAAGGTTCCCAGGGCTCACAGTGGAGTGTCAGCCTGCAGAATTCAATAACCAATCCAGGGAACCCATTTTGACATCTAGTTTCAAAGAGGGTATTGTAAACAAAGAGCAAGCCCACAGAACAATATCATTCTTGATCCCCATTTAAGTAGCAGGAACACAGAAAAGCCTCAGAAGTGGAGACATCTGTATTTATGTAGAGTGCTTTCCCTGTCTCTTTGTACTCTATTAAATTGCAAATGGCAAAATGGAATTTCTTTTTTGAGTAGATTAGCCCTTGCATCTTAAACCACCCCAAACACAACAATGCCACTACTAAAATATGAGAAGGACACTTTCTGAAATCTGCAGAAGAATTACAATATTTGTTTACAGTTAATAAAACAGTATTTCAGCCTGGCCTCAGAGCAGCTTACAGCAACCACTACTGGCTTTATTGGAGTTTAAGTTAGAGAGGAACGAGACCAGAATCAGACCATGAGGACAGCATTTATATAAGACTACGTGTCTGGAACCTCACCTCAAAAGTATTTTTCTCTACTTGGATTCAGTCTGCAGCAACACTTCTCATTCATATACATGCACACACACATTTTATTTTTTCCTGTTAAGGCAAGCTAGGGCTAGAGGCTATCACACAAAGGTATAACAAACAACAGGAAAATGATTTATTGACAAGATTGGGAGGAAAAAAAAAAAAAAAGGTTTTCTTTTTTCTCTCTACATGTGCTTAGCTAAACAAAGGCTACCAAGCCTATAAAAGAACATTTTGCAAGAAATAGAGCTTGGGATTCATCTTGTCAAAATGATGGCTAGGTCTTCTATCTGCCTGTCAGCACAAGTATTATCCATAGATTAACAGAAAGCACTTGTTAACTAACTTGGTTTCAGTACAGCAAAAAATATTTATTGCATGCAACGTGCTTTTCTACAGAAAATGCGTTAATGCTTATTGTGGTCACTAAACCAATCCGCCTAACACTAAGTAGGTTGTCCTCAGGGACAAAGACATGATTTTTAACACTGCAAATCACCTCCATTCCCAGATCAAAATTATTCTGCTTGCATGTATTTTCCTTTTTAGTGTATTTTGGCTGATTTCGAAGGCAGGTTCATGAAGTCATCAGCACACCCAAAGCTTATATGTGTTTCGAATACTGGATTGTGACCCCACTGTTTGCACGTGTCTGTTACTGTAACTGCACCCTCTCACTGAGTAGTTTGCCGCCGTTTGCCCTGGGAAAGATAAGCCAAAGTATAATCTATGAACCCTGTAGGTTCTTGAGGCTGTTGAAATGCATGTGCTATCTCTTAGGGAAGAAAAAAAAACACCACTCCAAAAACACAGGGCTCCAAACTGATCTTCAGCTGTACCAAAACAAAGAAACGGAGGCAAAATAATTATTGACTCATGTTTTTACTATTCTCAACATTTCTCATTCAGTGCTACAAGAGAACAAAGTGAGCCTTTCTGGTCCAGAAAAATGATTCGTGACTATTTTTTTATTTGTTTATGGAGCTGCAAGCCCAATTAATGGTAGCAGGACATTAATGGTAGCAGAACGTTTCTTCTTGGAATCAGGCCAGAGGAGTAGGAAGTCTTCCCTTCTGCTGAAAGTAATAGTCACATAGCTTCCACGTCCACCTCTTGAGGAGGTGTAGTTATAAAAAAATAGCATCACAGTCATGCTAAATAAATACAGCTTAGTGGAAAATGTAGTGGAAGTACTAGATTCAAGGGCACCTGGACTTTACTCTAGTTTGGTCATTGACTTTAGCAGGATGAAGTGACTGCCTCTTTGTCTGCTTCCCTCCCCCACCCCCTAGAAAATAAATTATAGTCATAACTTGTTATAAATAGCATTTACGCTGCAGAAATATTACACTGCCCTGCAAGCCTACTGTCAGGTCTGACTAACATCTGCAGCACACGCTGAGCAGGGCAAAGTACTGCTGCTAACAGTCAAACTGTTGGGGTTTGAGCTGTACTGATATGGCAGTGCTTTGGTCTCAGTTTTATATTTTACAGCCACACTCTTCTGTTCTTATCAAAATGTGGTATATAACTGCCAGCCCTGAGGAGTTCCTGTGCACAAGCTCCTGCCAAGTTCATGCCACATTCCCCACACAGCATCGCCTCCTGAGCTCTTGCTCTGCACGTAATAGATGGTGTTGATTCTGACAAAAAGCACTAAGGATTATTTTAAAAAGGCTGCAAAAACACTTGCTTTCCTGGCATTTCCTTTGGGCTGAACAGCACTCACTTCCACTGCCTGAAAGCAGCAAAGATACTCTTTGGAAATTAGTTCCTCCTACTTCTCTGACTAATAAATGTATGTATTTTCAGATAACTCTGCTTTTCGTATGGAAGAATCTAAAACCTACATGGGAAGTATAAAGCGTGCTTATCAGCGGTCAGGGAAAATAGGTCTGCTTTTCTCTTGAAGGTGTAGTACTTCAATATTAACACAACATGGACACCCAGAAAGATCTAATTCTAGTCTATTCCCAATAGCAAACTTTCCCAGCATAAGAGCAAAGGAAAAAAAAAAAAAAAAAGACAACTTAAAAAACTTAACAGGTCAAAGCCCAAGAAGACTAGCTCCTTTTCCAAATGAAGTTTGAGGGTTTTTTTTTTCCTCTCCAGACCACATAATTCTGGATTTTCCCCTAACGTGGAGAAAAAAAAAATAAAAAGTTTTAAACAAAGCAGGTATTCCAATGGTTTAACATTAAACATACTCTTAATTTGCGTTGCTATACACACTGATCTTAGGCCATGAGATTAAGGACCTGTACCTAGTATTCCAGTTCTTTCTAGGGACAAGCTTTTGAAGAGGGAGAAAAAAAAACACATTGGCACCACTGTTATGTCAAAACTTTGTTAACTTGGTTTACTCAACATTTTCTTTTCCTGCCTTGACTAACTCTATCTGCTGTCAAAAGCACCACATTTCAGCACCATCCAGGAGAGGTCTGTTCCTTCTCACAGCACAGGACCTTTGGTTCTGACATCTTCTAGGAGTATTTTTCACGTTGCAGCAGAGACCTGCGAATCAACGTTTCCTCTCTGCATTCCCTCAGCTGTCTCTTGCTTACAGCAGCTTAAGCAAGATGAATCTCCCTCTGCCTCCCCTACAGTAATGGTTTATTTACATTGCCTGTCTGACACAATTTAGACTGGATTAAACTGCTGTGCAACCACATCTCAAACTGACTTAGACCCCTATGGTGCTCCCACTCTCAGGCACGCTCCTGGACATACACAAAGCTGTGCCAAGCACCCTGGCTATCAGAAAATTAATTATCATTTTTTAAAATAAATAAATAAAAAGCAGCTGGCTTTCTTCTGGCTTAGAGAGCTACATCAGCTCCACACATGGTGCTGGGGCAAGAGCAGGGTGGGAAGGAGTGACAGGGGAAGAGCCATGCCAGTGCCCAGTTATATCAGCTCCAACAGAGAGGGCTCCCTATCCCGAGGTTATTTTGAAAATGGGACTACGGCTTTAAGTGCCATTGTCAGGAGTGGCCAGGGGCACAGACACAAACCAGGTGCTTCTCGTTTAATGAATTACAGGCCAGATCATCCATTCAGGCAGAGTCTGCCTGTGCTCTTTGCCCACAGCAAGTACAAGGCAACTTGAGCTATCCTCACCTTCAGGGCTCAGCTTAACCTTGACGCCCGAGTGGCACGGGTTTAACCCTTCAGCTCCTCCTGCTTAACTGAAGGCACCTCCCACTTGCTAAGGGCACGCAAAGCTGACTCGGTGTCCTGTCACACAACTGCACAATACACCTCAGAATTCCTGTTTAAGGAATTGCAATTATTCAGTGTTCTCCAAGCGGGCTGGCACCCATCCCTTGAAGCCTCCTGAGCAGGGCTGGACAGCAGAGACGCAGGAGCAGCTCTGCAAGGGAGGCACCTACCCACACACAAAGCTGAACTTATTTTTCAAAGCTGAGTTCAACATTACACACAGAAATTTACTAATTCTCTTAAACACACACAAAGCCTACTTTTGAGTCCTTCCAAGGGATTCTCCATGAAAACTTACAGAAACACAATCTAAATATTCCCAAACAGACCATGATAAGCAGGAGTTGAACTAATTTAACCATTGAAAGCAGCAGCAGGAAAAGTAGCAGGGAAATAACAGGCTTCACTTGTCATTCTAGAACAAGTCTCTCTGCAGTTTATTAAACTAAAACTGAAATACCTGTTTTTTCCAAAACTATTTTGTGATCTCACTGAAGAAACAGACAGCTGCAGTTCAGTATGCCACTAGAAAAAAAGATGTGTCTCACGTGCTCTATCAGATTAACACAATTAATTCACTTCTAGAGAGGAAAGGAAAAAATAATTCTTAAGGCTATGCAAGTTGGTACAGTGCACTGCCCTGTAACTTTAAAGACTTTAAAGAAATCCATCCATACTCGAGCTTGAGGTGTCAGAGCTGCCCTCTTCAACAGTTCCCTCACTGTGGTTTGCAGAAGAAAAAAAAAAAATCTTAAAACAAAAATAACCCATATAGCAGCCAACAGATGGGGAGATGAAAAAGAGGGGGAGCAATATGGAAAGAAAAAGAAGGAAGAAAAAAAAAAAAGAAAAACATAACCCAGAGAGCATTACATCAGTTCTCCTCCCAGTTTTATTTAAAACACACGTGCCATCACTCACAGCTCTGTGGTTACTGGAAAATATGACTGTAACTTCCATGGTGTGGGTGTGTGTTGTACTGAAAAAAAATAAATTAAAAAAAACCCAACACCTTTCTTTGGCACAGCTGGCTTTGGCTACTGATGGAAGGAAAAAGGGTGGCATATTTGTATAAAACCCTTGTGTTTTGGCAGGGAGGATAAATGCCATGAGCCACCTAGCTAAGTTTTTTTCTTTAGCAGAAGCATGCACACCATTTCACTCCAGCAGAGAGAATACCACAGAAAGAGCATAACACCAAGCACAACAGAGAATGTTTGCACCCCTATGCAAGCAATAATTCCCTTAGGTTATCAGTGAAAAAAAAAGCCTTTATGAAATAAATTATTTAAGCCAACATTTGTTTCAGCTTTGACTACCTGTGCAGCAAGGACTAGAAGGGTAAGACATTCATCCTGAAACCAAAATACCACTCAAGTTTGTGCTTTAAAGATGAGTCAGCAAACACCCCTCAGACTGTTATGGTGCAGGCAAGTTGTTTAAAATAAAAGCCAAAAAGTAATGAATTTAAAATTCCAGCAAAGCCAGGTGGTATCCCTCTTCATGGACTTGATTTTGTGTGTGCACATACAAAAGGAGCAAAGACACAGGATGAAAGACATCTGATGATTTTCTGTGCTTATCAATAGCTCATGGTGCAATTAATCACCATGTCAGTGGAAGTCTGACTTCAGAGAAAAGCCATCACAGGCCCAGGCTGACCATTCAAAGTCATTAGCCAGCTGTTTCGAGAAGGGCTCCAAAATACTCTAGAGACTTAAAAAAACAAAACAAAACAGAAACCGTCCCCCACCCCCCACAAACAAACAAATTAAAACCTATGATTTTTCTCCTGCTTGTATTGCAGAGGTTTAGGGCTTTCATTTTCAACTTCTCCAAAGTCAGTGTTTTTAATCAAAAGGTGAATTTCTACAGGCTTCCATCATTAGAAAAGCACCAGATAGCAATAAAAGGCAGTAAACTGGGCAGCCCTGGGACTCCCCTGACTCTAGCTGCAAGCACAGCACAAACTATCACTGCTCTTGTAGGTTCCCAGGGGCTTTCTATGTCAGGAGTTCAAGCCCAATTCTGACACACAAATGAAGTCATATCCCCTAACAGAAGCATTTCTGGCCTCTACTTGCCACAGGCTGAGTCAGAGTGGTCCATAGAGCATTCCACACTTGCATTTCCAACACCAGGACTGCATCACCCACTGGGGAGAAGGACAGGAAGCAGCTGGCTGCTGCAGAGGGGTGCTAGGTTGGACTTTTCCCAGGGGATGCTCTCTTCTGGAGGGCCATGTGAACCTGCTGAGCTTTCTACATGCATCACTAGGGAGGATGGGGGAACAGGTCTCACCTGGCCTTTTTCCAGGAGGGGCCCTCCATCTCTCCCCCTATGTTTTGTTCTTTTTTTTTTTTCAGGCCACAAATTAGGCGATGTAAACACACAGCAAGAGCTGTGGCCTATGATTATCATTTTTCCTCAGTGAATGGGTAGCAATGATGTTTAATTAAAAGAACAGCTATGAGGAGCAAGGCACAGTGAAGTCACTCCTCAACCTCCAAGCTCATTAATGCTCTGCACTCTCAAAAACTATTGGAGAGATCACCCTAAAGTGACCTTGGCAAAAGGTGCCTCAAGACAAGTCAACATTCGTGATGGTGAAAGCCAGGTGCAGGTACTGTCTTCAGCTACAGCTGCTTGCAAACTGCCCATCTACACCAGTGGCAGTAGAAACATTTAGCTACATTTGAACTATTACTGAAGTTGTCCTGGTGACAAAATTTGTATCTGAAAAAATGATGGTTCAGGAATGTCTCATGTGGTTTTAATTTTTGTAGATCTGGGATGCCAATCTCTTTCACACAACTCTGCTGCTGCTTCTTCTATTATTATCCAAGGACATCAGATAAAAACAGACAAGAGACCTATGCATAGGGATTTTTTTTTTTTTATGATTGCAACACAACCCCCAAAACTTACTGAAAACATAAAGCATGAAATGCCAGATCACACACAGCTTTTTAGCTGTGTATTTTCTGAAATGTGATCATATTTACAGATACAAGTCAAGAAGACCCGTTAATTACAACAGAACACAGTCTCAGTGAGTTTTAAAACAAATAATGAAAGATAAAATTCCAAGACACAAGGAGATTCTTCTATTTTTTTTTTTTTTTCTAAGAATTGCCAAAAAAGGCCCGTTCACTTGAGGCGCTCACCACTGGACACTAAACTATTGATGAGCGTCAAGAGGGCAATTATCTCTAAAATAAAGACTTTTGTATATCATGGGTCCCACATTCTAAATTCAGGCTGAGAAGCAGGAGGAAAAAACGGTTCAGACATCAGCAGTGAATTGGCCAAAGGTCTCTGCGTTACAGATATACCACTGTTACATTTTACAAGGCATTAGGAAGCGTGGCAGTCATTTGACCCACCAAACAGCAAGCACTTTTGATGCAAAGCCTAATTGTCACTTATACTTTGTCACGCCATTTAGTTTCAATGATTTTCTGAACTCTTCAAGGAACTATGCTAATGCTCCAGTTTTACTTTTGTCAGTATCAATGAGACCCTCATTAAAACCAAACTCCCAAAATGGTTTTGATGCCGCTTTCCTTGACAACATCTGCTCAGTTTCCCCTGTTGTTTCCTCGACTGTGAGAAATAAGAGGGGGGGAAAAAAAAAATCTTGACAAAATACCATGACTATATTTTATCTGCAAGAGACATTAAGCAGTGGTGGGAATTGAGGTTTGAAGGGCTCTCTTCAAGAGCACAAGTCTTAAATGAGGATGAATAAAATGCTATTCCGTAGAGTCCTACTCTAAGCTACGTTTCCTCCATGCTGATTGCAAGAAAGGGTAATAGTTTACAAATCACATCCTTATTCACTCTATTTAAGGGACCCAGAATATTTAACTTTCAATTCTGCTCCCCATTTCCCCCAAGCAGTTTTAGGAAATGGAAAACTGGCCTCACAAACCATCGCCAAATGGCAGTAGAGGTTAACTTGCACAGTATGAACTGCTGAGGATGGGAGGCACAACTCATCCAGTCAGTGTGGCACCAACACAGCAGACTCAGGGACAGACACACAGCCCATTGGGATGGATAACAGTTTGGGTATTTCCTGCTAAATCCACTAGCAAACATGAATTAAGCTTCTAAGAAAAGATGACTGGAAATAAGGGTTTAGGTATGGTTTGCTTTTCCTTTAATGACATTCATCACCATTTATAGGTTTCTACAATCTCTTAACATTGCCTAAAGCTGAGCAAATTTAAGAATGGAACTAAATTCCTATACATCTCCTAAGAGAAATTGAAATTCATCATTTTTTAATATGATTAATATAACTAAAAATTAAGTCCCCCAACAGGAAGGTTTGCACAGAATCACTACAAGTCTTCCTGATTGTAACACCCATGAACTCCATCTTGGAGATGGAGAGGGTAAGAAATTTCATGTATTAGGTGTTCAGTCTTATGTGGCAAAAAAGGAAGTCTTTGCTAAATTAAAAAAGACAAACAAAAAAAAAAGCCCACAAAACAAAAACAAAACAAAAAACCCCACACAATTTTAAGCACAGTTCAGACACTTGTGGTTTCAATTTGAAGTCACTTTGTCTAAATGTGAATCAATACCAGCTTTGAAACAGCACCTTATTCTGTATTCGACAGATTATAAATATGCAACAAAAGAGAGTCTAAACAATACTCTTTAATAAGTTAAGCAGAAAGTTTGGCTTAAATGGTTAAATTACCTAAAAATAATTTTCAAGTCAGTAAATACACTTTCATTTTCAAAGGACATTAACTTCCAATGCTTTTTGTTAAAATCTGCATGCATACATGTTACCTGGCAGGTATTCTGGTTTTCAGTGGCCTTCTCCAAACCAGTATCCAGCCTGATATATCAGCCAGCCTTCTTTTTTTAAAAAGGGCCTGAAGCTGAGGTACTTCTCTATTCAAATCCCAGCTTCTGCATTTTTGTTAATACTCTCTGTTTTCACATAAAATATAGGCAACATCAATATACTAATCTATGTAAGATTTGCAGGTAAACTCTAGAAAATTCCAAAGGTGCAAACAGGCCAATGACACCCCCATGTCAAACTACCAAGTTTTTAAACACAGCTTCATAATTTCCAAATGGATGAAATTAGCAACTACAACAGTCAGAAGTCAACCCTAACCCTAACCCTGGTGATAGCAGCACACCAAACACTTGTGAATCACAAGCCAGCACTCAGCAGAAATTGTTTCCCTGTGTTTTACAACTCCCTTAAACCACTTACATAATGTAAGATTGCAGTACACTTAGATCTCTCATCCTACTGCTTTCTACAACACTTTTTGCCAAACAAAATTAACTTTCTGTTCAAATTTAACAGGTCATTCCTGAGTGAAAAATAAGGAGGACTCTCCTAATGATGGTACACAGTTACATGCTGTTACACAGAAGCAAACCTCTTCAGTAATGTCACAGGAGCCCTACAGTGTCTGAGAGGTAGCAGGGAGAGGGTTACCCATCACATGGGTAATGGCCAAGGGTAGATTTAAAACCCAGCAGCTTCCTACCTGGGCTCACTCCGCAGAGCAGAACAGCCTCCAGACTCACAGTACTGAGTGTTGTGCGAATACCAGGTAGGATGAGCCTTCCAGGGAGCAGCACATGTCCCAGTACGCTGTCCTGCTGGAATGTGGATTACACCGGAGGAAGGGTCCCTCCTACTCAATGTGAACGAACTATTAATGCTGTTAAAACATCAGCATTTTGCAACTTTACCTAAGTGGAGTCCCAGGTGAAACCATTCTGGCCACAGCTGGCCTTAGGAGTGAACCCTTTTGGAGGAACAGACTGGTATTAAAATACAAAGCGAGGTGAATAAAAAGACAATGAAGGGAGTCTGTGTGTCACTCAATCACACAAAATGTTCACACACTTTACAGACAGACAGTATGGCCTATAATTAAGGTCATTCAAGGCTTGGCATCATAAAATTCTACCAATTAACAACTTGGGTAAATTCTTATTGTTCAGGCAGAAATGCTCCATATCAGGCATCTGCCTTTGGTTGACATTTCTGTTTTCACGAGAAAAACTCTGATAGCTTAGTGTTGAAAATGTGATTTAAAAAAATTAATAGTCTCTTTCCTCAGCCTATAATAATCCCTATAGCCTTTTTCTTCAAGTAGTACTAAACGTCTACAAATTCTGAAGTCGAGAGAATAAGCCTGCCTTTGCCTCTTTGGTAGTGCAATCAACTAAAGAAAACAGACCACACTAACTTCCCAGAAACCAAGCTGAACTATCCTGCACAGTCATTAAAAGCATATCCTGATTTCCTGGGCAAATTATTTGACATTATGGTGCACTTTGCAGAACTGCTGAACACTCCCAGTAACAACTGATATCCAGGTAAGGGACTTTGACAATCTCCTAGGCTTACTAAACACTGACACAGCGCTGCAGTCCACACATTGGATCTGCTCAAGTAACACAAGTAATCCTTCTCTTGGCTTTCCCCAGGTTAATGACTTTTCCAAGCATGCTATCATGGCAGACACGAGGCTGAGATGCACAGCAGCCTTCCTGAGGTGAAGTTCTGTCCAGTTTGTGTTGGCATGGTCAGTTCTAGCAAAGAGGTAGCACAGATCTAAAACAGCAAAAGCACTGCTGCTGGGGTTCCCTCGGGACAGGAAAAGAGCAGGCAGGCCAGTCACCCAATTTAGAGGTATATAACACCATCTACTCACCTCACCCTCTGCTTGAGGTTATCAGCCCTGTTGTGGACATGAAGCAAAGAACAATAGCTTGCTTTTACCCCTCCAATTCAGCCAACTGTACCTGCCCTGGTAGGATTCACTGCCTCCCTGTCACCCAACACAGCTGCTTGCTTGCAGGGAGGGAAGAAAGGGAAGCATGTTCCCCTTCCACCATCACAGGTCACAGATTAGCATCTTTGTCCCAACTCCTGGAAGCAGCTAAAATTTGGCCACACTCAATCTTTGTAACACCTCTCCTAGAGGGCAGCAGGCCAGGGCAGAGGAGCAGCTCAGACTGCCAGCAGCAGTCTGAACCTGGTGGTGCCTTTTCCCGTCTAGGCAGCAATTCTGTACCTGCCTGGGGCAGTGGAAAAGTCTTGCTCTGGGCCTGCAGACACACACTTTAACAAGGTGATATACCACAGTGGCGACATGAATTATTTTAGCTGCTCTGAGCAAAAGTGTAAACTTTTGCAATGGCCTCTAGTGACAAGGAGATTATTTGCAATGAAACCAATGGCAGCTAGGAGTAACTACAAAATATGGCCATCCTACTCCCTAAGAAAGGAAATGTGCCACTACACATGCATATATATTCCATATATAGAAAGGTTATGGACACAGCCCCCTTAGTGTAGCTCCCTAGCATTTTTTAATTCCTTCTTCTCAGTGTCATCATGTTGATTAGCTAATATGTATCATAGAAAAATAATGAACAGGAAAACAAGCCCTTTGAAAATGCTCTCAGGGTTAATTTCTCCATGATTTATTTCTTTTAACGCACAAGCTGCTATTTTGCTAAATTTGGAAACACATCAAGGACAGGCCAGGCATTAAGTCAGCACTTGCTCCCTCTGCAGCACCTGAGCTTAGCCCAAAGCTCACCTTTGATATGCTCACTACAGAGCTGGTGGGCAGAAGATGCTCAGGAAGCTGAAGGTTCCAAGTTTCCAGCAGAGTTCCTGAAAAGTTGGGGAACCTCATTGATTTGAGCAAGTTATCCACCTCTAAGACCAGGGTGGGGGTGAGGTTTTAATTTAAATCCCATTTTGATAGTATTTATTTACTATGTTTTTATATTAACCTATCTATGCATATATATAATCCAAGATAAATTTTCTTAGGTAAGTTACAGAGAGTAATTTCTACATTATTAACTTAAGATACAGTTTCTTCTCTTTGGGGATCCTAGAAGTAAAAATTTTTTACTTTCTAAAAATTTAACCCATCTTCCCCCCAAGGCACTGTGGACACTAGCCAAGAGCTCTCTCCAGCCAACACAAACATACCTAAAAAGTACTTGTATCTGCTCCTTTACACCTGATTTAAAGTTAATTATAACTCTGCACAAACAGACTGACATAAAGGGCAGTGAAGGTGCATATTTTAGACTCTGGAGATATTTCCCTTCCCCTTGCAATGCTGCCTGCAATATCTCATACTGCTAAAACATCCTATCCTCCAATCTTACTCAGCTGCCTTTACTAAGAGCCACAGATTTTTGCTCCAGTACAAAGTTCCACCTTTCAATTTAATTAATATATAAAATAGGGGAGTAGTAACCCTAAATTCCACCACTTTTTGAGACACTGTCACACTCCCCCATCTCACTGTCCATGTCTGGTTTACTTTGACCATTTCTAACTCATAGACATAAGCAACTCCTAAATCTATATAGGTTTATCACCAATTCCATATACAGACATCATCCTTTCATCAAGCTCACAAGATCCTCTTCCTTGACAGAAGCCAGTAACCATTCTCAGACAACACTACTCTACTCATCCCTCAGCCATCAGCATGAGTGTGGCATCCACCAGGAATGGATGAACATTCATGGATAAACACAGCAGGAACATGGCCTGGGAGCATCTGCCTTCAAGTCACATTTACAACAAGACTTCCCAAATGCTTATGGACTTCAGATTTTAAACACTTTGGTGAATCAGTTAATTCACAAACCTTACAGAATTGTGTCCTTGATTGGACATGCATTGGTACAGAGGCAAATGCAGCTTATGAAAGCTGCTGCTGTACTCTGAGGGGGGGAAAAAAGAAGAGGCCCAAGCCCAGGTTGAAGGTAATGCTCCCACAGGCAGGAGAGCACCTTCTGCAAAGAGGGCTATGCACTTGTATAACCAGTACCATTCCCAGTCAAGACGGGAATGGGAGTTGGCCTAATAAGCACCATGCCACCTAAATAATTCACACCCAGAGCACTGCTGCAGTCTGGCACAGCTGAAGTGCAAATGCACTGTTATGTACACAGCCCATGCCAAAACATCAAGGTGTTCCTGCTCAAGTAAGCTTTAAAAACACTCCCACTTCATTATTTGACTGAAAACAGCAGCCTGACCATTGAAAGGAAGAAGGGAAGGTCATGTGCTCAGAGCTTTCCAGCTGCATCACATGTGCACGGGAACCCCCCAGGATGGGAACAAAGCAAGATTTGCCACCAGCCCTCAGTGTGCCTGAATGTGCACCCCAGCAGCAGCCCTGCAGCAGGGAGCTGGGCCTGGGGCAAGGGGAAGCTGCAGCATGCAGCTGTGTACGGACACATACTCAGAATATGTGGGGCAGAAATATTGCCCAAATGTAAGTTTGCTTTGCAGCTTCCACTGGTGGTGAGACACTTGTGATAGGAAGGATGTACAAGACTCCCTTATAGTCTTCAGGAGGAGACAGAGAAGAAACCCTTGGAAGAAAATTAAAAACATAATCAGTATCCAGATAAAAATCTATTCTACCAACATGTCCAAGACCTTTAATACAAATCGCTTTCCAATGGATGAGACTGATAGATAAGGAAGCAAAGGAAGAAGTTTTAGGCACATAAAATGCAAATGCCTTGTCTATGAAAGACACAGGAAAGCCTATCTTCCACTTTTCTGCATACTTTGAGATTTACAGAGCAGGGAAGCTGTATAAATGTACTCTTTTGCATACTTTGGCTGACTTAGTTACAATCTTAGGACTACATGAAATGCACATGTGAGCAAACCACATCTGATTTTCCGGGAACGTAGACCTTCCTATTGGTTCAATTTTCTAAGCATTTCTTATAGAACACTGAGCTGGAAAAGACCTCAGTAAGGTTTCCCATGCCCAGGGGAGCTGCTCCGCACAGCCTTCAGCTGTATCCTGCACCCTTTCCCTGCATCCCTCTATGGAAATCACCATGCGTATTACTGATTTCAAAAACTACATACAGGCACAGGCCCAAGTGCTAGTGACATGGGTGACACAGGTACAGAGCCCTTCCTAATCAGGAGCCAGCCTTCCCAGCAGCACCTGCATCCAGAGATGCTAGAAGACCTCAAAGCAGAGCTGGGAATTGCAACACCAGTGGGGAAAGGCAGCAACCCAGTTCCACTCACAGTCCCTGCCTCACTCCAATGGGCACTGCTATCTTAATGAGAACTTGGCACCAAAAGTTTACTCTGCTCCAAAACTGTGTCATCTGTTGGTGACATGGTGCTGCCACCTGCACTGAGACCCACTCCCCTGCCTAGAGCAGAGGGCAGGGGCTTGCAAAGAAGCTTGCAAGGGGCTTGCTGTGCTGCACCACCAGCTGAGCAAAGGGGGCTCACTGTCTCCAGTAGGGACAGGAGCCCCGCTCCTGCTGCAGGGATAGTTTATCCCAAGTGGCCTTTTGACACTTTTCTGGGGTGTTTTGTGATGATGGCTATATCTCAGGTAGTGCTGCAGCCAACACTCTTCCCAATCCAAGCCTAAGTCTTCCCCTCCAGTTCCGCACTGTGTCACGGGAGATCTGTTCCCACTACGGTCTCTTCCCAACCTGACTGCTGCCATTCCAAAGCACTATTTTCCATTTCCAGAAAGCTTCAGGATGACCAAGACCTCACTTAAGCAAAGCCTGTCAGAGTGCCTTCTTCCTCTTTGTATGATGCCTCTTGGAGCACCAGCCCAGAATGGAAGGCAAGCAAACACCTGGGACTGAGCAAGGAAAAGTCTATCAGGCACAGACCCTTCCAGCAGCCAGGCAGGAAGACACAGTGAAAAGGGAGAGGAGAGAAGTGTTCATCACCTGGCTGTGCCAAGCTCAATAAAAAACAATAGGAGGGGAAAAAAAAAAGTTTTAATTGCCCTGGGACTTAGTAAACAAGCAGTTGAGTCTGGGAGTTAATGCCAACACAACAGCTGGCCTTCAGAAGGCATTTACTAATATAGCAACTTGTAATTAACACAAGGTCATCTCTAAAAATTACTAGGCCAATTTGCTGTTAAATAGCTTCCTCCAGGGGACGTGTCCCTGTTGGAGCACGAGCGGCTGCATTGTGTCTGTGAGGACAGACAGCTTGGACAAGAGCCGTGTCTCCCTGGGGAGACAGGGTCACCATACGGGGCTCTCTGTGCTCCCCACATCAATCCATGCCCAGGCCCCCCTCTCCCCTCACTGCCCCACAGATCAAAGCAGCCTTCTGTTCCCTTGCAGACCGATGTGCTACAACACCCACAGCATCCAAGCCCACCAGAGGCCTCTGTCAAGGTTGACAGCAATGAGCCAACACTTGTAGAATAAAATTGTGCAACAGCCTTTGGGCTGGTTCCACCAGCATTCACTTGCCCAGGCATCACAGCCACATAGAGAATCACGGAATCACAGAATGGTTTAGGATGGAAAAGACCTTGAAGGTCAGAGAGCCCAACAGTTAACTCAGTACTTCCAAGTCCACCACTAAACCATGACCCTCAGCACCACATCCAGACATATTTTAAATACCTCCAGGGATGGTGACCCAACCACTTCCCTGGGCAGCTTGTTTCAGTCTTCAACAACCTGAAGAATTTTTCCAGAATATCACAGCTGAACCTTCACTAGTTCAACTTGGGGTTATTTCCTCTCACCCTATCACTTGTTACTTGGGAGAAGAGACCAACTCCTACCTCATCACATCTTCCTTTCAGGTAGTTGTAGAGAGTGATAAGGTCTCCCCTAAACCTCCTTATTTCCAGGCTAACAACCCCAGCTCCCCCAGCTGCTCCTTATAAGACCTGTGCTTTAGACCCTCTGTGTCCCTGTGGCCATTAGCAGGTTGTCACCACAGGCCATAATATATTCCTCACATAGTTCCTTCTGCAAGGTGCTTCCCGTTGTGGATCAAGGTCTTCCCAAACAACTTCACCTATGAGTCACTTTATCCTGGAAACCTTCCTCTGGGGTGAAGTCCATGTAAGTGGAAGTTACAAGCAGCTGATGGAGAAGAGCATTTCATATTTTCCGCTTCCTTCAGATACACAAATTTTTGTAACTAATTTTATACAGAGGGCTGGCATGGCATGTCTATACTACCACTTCCCAAACTTGTCTCTGCTCTTCCTTTGCTTGGGAGAACATGTCTCACTCTTCATATCCTGGATGCTTGCCTAAACCTTTGCAACCTCGCCCCTCGTTTCAATATGCAGACTAGAACGTCCAATTTGTCACTGTATTTTCCAGGATTCAGAAGAACCCTCTTGTGAAGTCAGGCAGCAAAACCAGTCTTTTTTCTGCCCCAAGGACAGAGGCAGTTTGTGCTGCTAATGTCTTTTGCCTTTCTCTGTCCTTCTTCCACAGCTGCTTGAAGAGATGTCCAGCACTCACTGCCTTTTTGAGAAAGCAAATACAAAGGCCACTGATAGTACCAGGAGGTGGATAGAACCTTGATTGCCATTCCCCACGCTGCATCAGCATGGAGGCAGGATAAAAGTTCCCACAGGTGTTTTCTAGATGACTTCTGCTCCTGCTGGAAGATATGGCAGGATCAGTGCCCACTGCTCAGCCTGACCTGGCTGATGGCAAGAGAGAGAAGGCAGGAGGAGAGACAGGGCACCTGGGGAGGATTCAGCCCAGCATTTGAGAGTAACTCCTAACTCCAGACTCCAGCCTGGACTTTTGCAATAGAAGAGAGCACATCAAAATAGCTATAAAGCTAAGCAAATCCAAGACTGGAAATATCAGAGGAGAGGAGATCCAGAGTCCATCCATTAGTGCCATATGCCAGCAGTAATTGGCCTGGTAATCTTCTCAGCCTTGCTTCATCATCCACCAGTAAACCACATATCAAGGTACAGGTTCATTACTGCTGTACACCCTTATGCACAGGAGAACAAATAACAGATGATTTCATATCACTTAAACACCAGCTTTAGTCTTAGTCAACTCCATCCCCTGTGCTTCACTTGGGAGGCATTCAAAAAAGGAACAGGATTAGAAGCTCAAAAGATAACGTTTTCAAAAGTCTTTTATGCTAAAATAATTACTGTATAAATCAGGGTAGGCATGAGGAACTAGACTACTCAAGACCAAACCCTGTCTTGTACCTTGTCTCAAGTAAGTCAGAAGATTTGCAAAGGCCTTTGACTCCAGGGCAGCAGAATATTTTCCAGTTTTGCAACATACTGCACTTTAGGGGTAAATAAGCTCCTTTCCAGTTGTCAATTCAACATGTAAAACACCTCACAGGGATTTTGCTAAGCAGCTCTTTATAGGGCAAGAAAATAAATGATTCTTTTTATCCTGTCTGAAAACTTCATATTCTTGAAACTCTTACAAGTCTGGCAAGGTGGAACTCATTCGTAAATAAAGTCCTGGGAAACACACATGGCCACAGCTTGGCAGGACCCCAGCCCTGAATGAGTCCTTTCATTTCCAGCATGTTTGGTAACTTGGGTTAAAGAGCAAATGGTGGGGTTGATAGAATATCTCAAACACAGAGCAACTAGAGTTCTACAGTCACCTTTACCTAAAAAAAAAAAATAAAATCATACAATAATAAATAATAACTGATTTTTCAAGGCATTCCTCACCATAACCTCCTAAAGTAAGCAGAGGTGCTACAAAAACACGGGGAGCAGTGGTATCATTTAGTTGGGCCAAGTACAAGGTTGAAAACAAGTGCAGAAAAAGGAGCTTTGCAGCAGATTGAGCAAAACTGAATTCACACAAAGCTGCAAGTGAAAAGGTTTATTTATTTGCTGATTTCTCTCTGTAAATTACCATGCATCATTGCTGCTAGGACAAAACTGATGCACCTACTCATAGCTGCACCAAAACCACACAGGTTTGTAGATTTATGACCTTTATAATGATTCCCCCCACACATTTACAGATAAATCAGGCTACTCCTGGATGCTTGGCTAGAATATTTCATCTGTAGCATTGTTGTCTGTATTTGGAAAAAAATATACGAAATAGAGAAAGTAATAAAATACTTCAGGCTGCAAATAAAGCTGCCTGATCTCATGTTGTAAATGTGCTGATGATAAATCCACAGAAGGAACTGCCAGGTCCTAGAGGGTTAGGGGCATAACACACAGCAAAAACCACTCATCCCCCCTAAGAGCCAAATACCCAATAAAACATTTGCAGATGGGAACTCTGGTGATTCTATCCTTCATGCTCCATCTTGGAGCATCATTTGAAGATCAGAACCTCAATAACTCAATTGCAGTTCAAAATAAAATCTGAGTTTAAAGAATCTGGAAGTGAAGCTCGCAAACACTAAGAGCTGCAAGTCAAGTGGCCTGCCCTGCAACCTGGACAGAAAGAAATAGTAATTCCTGAAAATTATAAGCACAAGCTGCAGCATGAAGTTGATAAAAATATCAGCATCAAGTTAATAGGTGGTCCAGAGATTCTGTTCTTTGGAGGATCATGTTATACGCTCCTCTTTACAGAATATTTTTATCCTAGCTTCAGCTGTATTTACATATTTTTAAAAAAATATTATTATTTAAAGGTATATTCCAGGTCAGCTGTTTGAACTGCCATATATCTAACTAAAGCCTAAACAGGAACTAAAGGGGAAAAAATTAACTTTTTCTGGCTGATTTCAAATTATCTCAGGTAATTTTTCCCAGAATGTCACAGCTAGAGAAGACTATTAATAAATTTAGCACCAATATCCTGTCACAACTGTTTATTCTGGCCAGATAAAACCACATTTAGTGGAAAAAACATTGATTTCCTTTCAGCATCATAGCCTGGAACAGCAAAAGCTTTGTTTATAAAAGCCCAAATAGCTTTTTCTCTCCAACCTACCCAGTTGGCTTATATATAACAACTCTTGCTGTAGGGGACAGAATGACCATTTACAGTCTGAATTGCAGGCCATCCAATTTCTGCAACTGAATTACACCCCAAAATGCTTGACATATACTGAATAAAGATTATCAAGGCTTCAGCATCCTTCCTCCTTCTAACATGAACGCACTAGATTACTGACTTAAAAAAAAAATAAATAAATTACTGTATTTATGGGTAGATGCTTCCATGAGATACCCCAGATAAACATTTTGTTGTTGTTCAAAAGGCAATCTATATACAAGAGAGCCACTGGAGTTGGGGCAAGACCAGCTGCCAGGCATCTGGCAGGTTTGTCAGCATTGGCACACGCGCTGGATATCTGGCAGCTAGCTTTTGCATCTGTTAGTTTCAGCCACAGCCATAGCTACATCAAAAGCCACAAAGGCATGTCCTGGTTATTTTTCATGGTGTCTGCATTGATCTAACACATTCTAGGTTCACTGCCCAGGTTTTTTGTTGTTGTTGCTGTCTTTTGGGTTTGGCTTCCGCCTGCCAAAAAAGAAAGTGTGAAAGAAGAGCGCAAGTGCTGGGTGATAATTGGAAGAAATCCACTGTTAGTATACCAGGGCTTTGTATATAGATGCATATATATAAATACATATGTTTTTCAAGGTCCCCTAGACAGTGGAATGACTGTCTCTCAGAAGCACACCACAGTGCCCACCAAAAATAAATGGTCCACATTAAAAAAAAAAAAAAAGGAACAATTTCTTTTAATGTATATTCCACGTGTTTTAGCTTGAAACATTTTAATTGATTTTGGGCAACATTACCCTCTATTGGTGTTTAATTAATCTGTAGACTTAATGCTGTGATGAACACTGCTGGCTAGCCTAGGGCCACTAGTGCTGTTCCCTGAATACTGAAAAGACGAACACATCACTAAAAAACAGGAAACCACATTTTAGCAAACCTAAAGTCAGGTTTCAGGAGTATCTTGATGGCAGTATAAGGCCATACTGATCCTGAATTCAGTGTCTGACCCTGTCCAGCTGCTCACCCACAATGAGACCAGCACAAACAGCCAAGAGGCCACACAGCAGACCAGAATTAGGAAGCTAATCTCAGCAAAAGCAAAGTGTTTGGGCTATATTTGCGGAGCTGGTTTAATCTGGATCAGTTTCCCAAGCTGCCTTCCAGGTATGTCTGTACCAGGTGTGTCTGTGCACTGGGGCTGTGTTTGAGGTGGGGGCTGCATCTCTGGTGCTGTCCCAGTACAGAACCAGCCGAGATGGTGAGGGGCACATTGAGCCCTGAAGGGTTGCAGAGGCGCCAGGGACCCTGGCCCTGCCAGCACCTCCCCAGCAGCACCCACAGTGAGCTTTGAACAGTGGGGTGCCCCCACTTGTGTCTCAGTCCAGCAGGAAGGCAGTGCCAGAACTCAAGTCATGCCGGCTGCACCCTCAGCAGCTGATGGCTGTGTGCTTTCACCAGTGCAAATCCCAGGTTCTCCACTTGTCTGGTGTCTGTGCTTGGGCACACGCAGACCAAACAGTCCTCACACTGCAAATGGTGTCAGTGTGAGCAGACCAGTCAAATCAGGTAGGTTGTGAATTAGCTGAGGCCAAATTTACCAAGGCAACGTTTTGCACTTCTCGTCTCTCACACAGCTCCTGCACACAGAAGAGACCACCAAATATCTGCAGAGAAGCTGGCCCTTTACCTATTTCAGGTGTTTAAAATATATGCATTTTTTTAACCTTTCTAGTTAAAGGCTGTTTTCAAAAGTACAGACTTTGCTAAGGATACTGCCTCAGCACGTACCAGTGAGGTTCTGGGGATTTTGATATCTCTACCAATATACCCTTGCCACTGATTAATTCCGCAATATTTTACATTTTCCAGAGACAGTTACCTATAGCGACTGTCTAAGGGGATTTGATTACCATGATACTGCATTGCTTGTCATCACTATACTGCAAGGAAGTATTTACAGTCAAATCTATGCAGAGAGCAGTGAAGCTGATTTTCTTTGCTGTTGGGTCAATAGGGAGCTCATCAGATTTAATACTTGCAAAGAACCTGGAAAACATATCAAAGAGAAAAACAGAAGTATACTAAGCCTGGTAATGTTACAGGATGAATATAGGTAGGGGAAAACAACCAAACAAGACCTATGCAGGTTTTGGGAGTGATTTCTGTTTGATTTTTTTATTTGTACTGCAGAGTAAATCAAGAGATCCAGAAGTAGAGCAGATACCCTATACATTTCTCACCTGCCCCATCTTTTTTTAGCATACTTCCTGCAGCTCCCTAGTTCGTGATCTCTGAGCCACTTCACTCCTGGCACCCTTGGCAGCACATGAAAGAAACTATTTTTCTACCTTCGCTCTTGGCAATCTGAGGCTCTTCAGGCTGTGGATATCTCACTTATTTCTCCCTCTTTACAAGCACCTTCCCAAGAGTCTGGATAATGGTGATGCTCCCTCCAACAACCTCGACCCACTAACATGGCTGAGAACAGAGGGATGGGGTTTGCCTCAGCCTGGTAGTTCTGCCATGCGCCCTGACAGTCCTTTGTAAGCCTGGGAATGGGGGAAAAAACCCTCAAGCCTTAAGTTATACAACAGATAGAATTCAGGGATAGCTGTTTATACTAGCTAGGCTGTAGAGCTGCAGGGGAATGAGTCTCAGGCAAGAAAAACAAGGCTTTTAACACTAAGCCACAGTAAGATCACATTCAACAGCTCAGGTTTCAAAACCTGCTCCAGCAAAATTGTGTGCACAGGCACTCGCTGCAGGTGCCCCAGCATTTAACACTTAAAGTGGTGCCACTGGTGTCACCTCAAAAACAACCACCACATTCATCCTGCGCTCGAACCTGTGGGGGATTTCTCAAGATACATCTCCAAAATCTTAGGCATGCCCTCAGAGTCCACTGAGGGAAGCTCACACAACACCAGTTTTCAAGGGACTGTGCTTTCAGCCACGGGCAGGCATACACAAGCAATGGCAAACAATGAAGGTAGCCGGGACAAAGTTGATTTACATTTTGCCACTTTTCATCTGTCTCTTCAGTGGCCTATAGTTAATCAAACTAACACCCCTTCTCTCTGTGTCACAGGCACAAGAAAGAAGTAGGCACTGTACATCCTTCCTGCTATTCTCTTGCAAATGGAGCCACAGCAGAATTCAAAAGTAGTGCACAGAGGCCAAGTGAATTATGCATTTGGCTCCTCTCAAAAGCCAAGGAAAACTCAAATGCCAGATTTTCTTAAAAGCAAAGCATCCTGTCAGCAAAATGACACTGACTGTCTGTACTGGGGGCAGTGGGCTTTTTCTTTTCAGAAATAGCATCCATTCATCTGTTGTTGTTTTTTTTTTAATTAGAAAAACTGATAAATACAAAACCAATGGGGGAAAACAAATACAAAAATAACAAAGACACGTTTATCTGCTAAAGGGAAGTGGCAAAGAGCAGCTGTCCTTTAATGATCACCAGACACGTGAAATTAATCCACATCTTTATTACAAATTTAACCCAACAAAATAAATTAAAACTCAAATCAGACCAGGAACCCAGGTGGGGAAGGAATAAGCAAAGCTCAGTTTACTCCCAGCCTGGCCAGTCATCCCTACAAAAATAAGTACCTTTGTCTGCTGCCACCACAATTATTCTCTCATCACCCTCGCTGAAGATGAGATAGGAAAGCCACGGCCCCGCCAGAACAACGGCTGCTTTACGCCAGCCCAGGAGATGAATAGCTCCAATTATTCACAGGAGCTACGGATACATGGAGCCCAGAAGTTTAATTTTTAAATTTCCATGAAATGCATGCTTTTAAATATAGCATAAGGAACAATAGTGCATTGATCTAGTCCTTCCCCCAAGTTAGTCTTTTCCATTAGTGGGATCCAACCTGGCACTAGCAAAATTCCCATTGAGTCCAGGGAGATTTGCATGAGGGAATATTGCATTGTTCAGCTACTCATCCCCCTCTGCTAGATCCTACGTGCTGAGGAGGCACCTAAATCCAAAGCAAAGGAGTGGCTGCTGGGATTAAGGGAAGGAAGAGGACAGCCTGCTCCTTGCTCCCAACAGCCCCATCCTGCAGACAGAGATCCCCTCCAAAATGCTTCAGGGAGTACAGGGTGCTCTAGGGTAGAAGCTGCTTCCACATCTCACCCTCTACATCTGCAGTCCAGCATCCCCTCCTGCAAGCACTCATCCATCCAGGATCGGTGCATTTTTTCCCTAGTGACTGATGACACATTGAATTCACACTTAGCAGAAGTGTATGGCTTGTCTGAACACCATCCTGCCAAGGCTACCACATGATTTTATTATTTATGAGTTTCTTAGTGTTTAAACACTGGCAAAAGCAGCCTACCAACTACTTTTTTTATACAGATTCCACTTGCACCTACAAGTTGGCAGAACATTTAGAAGTACACCATATACATCTCAATTCAGAATCAGCTGTGGTGGGGAAAGGAACAGGATTAGCTTTATTTTGTGAAAAAATCCCAATGGATTCATGCAACTAGATGGTTTTGGTCTTTGCCAAAAAAAATAGGTCATTTGTTTCTATAAAAAGGCCCTTAGAATGTACCAGACAAAAGTGTCAGTTTTATAAATCAGTGATTTTAATACACTTTAAAAAAACCCAAACAAGAACAACCCAAGACAACCAAACAGTGGATAACTCCTAAAAGCCTTTTTTTTAAAGTTCTCCTAGAACTTTAGACTCAAGCTGAGAAATTTGTATTTCACTACAAAATCTTTGACTTTTATTATAGCTTCCCTTTTTTTTTTTTTTTTTTTTTTTTTTTTTTTTTTGCATAAGGATACTTTTGCATATGTAGAGTGAATGAAGCAATGAGAGGTAGCATTTAGCATCTCATGGATCATAAGCCATTCTGATGATCTCAATTTTCCTTGAGGTGAAAATGTCCACTGCCCTCTACACACACTTTTTGTGGAGAAGTACCCCCAACTCCTAAGCAGAATCAGAATCTCATGCTCAGCATAGTAGAAGCACATAAGAACAAAAAAACAACAATTAGAAGCTAATCCGTAGTGGTTCTGGAGGGGCTGCAACCTAAATTAAGTTAGAAGATAACACCATTACTCCATTTTACAAAAGTGGGGCTGAAAGAGAGATTAAGGGTTTTTATACACTAAGGCATTTCACAGTTTTGCTCTCTTCCCTGCTTCGTTTACCCTGTTTATTTAGATTTCAACTCATCAAAACAGGATTATCTCTCATTTGTGTTTATACCCTGTCTAACACAAAGCAGCCATTAATAACTACACAAGAATTGCTTTTCAGGCAGCAATAGCTACAGGTGATTAATAAGGATGCGACTCCGGGCATGTCTCTGGCAATACCGTGTTTTCTTTTCTGGGTTACAGAGATTAGCACTTGGAGTCATGATCCGCTGATACTTATGTAAACAACCTGCACAGAGAGGGAAGAGAAATGCTACAGCCCTGCTCCTGGAGCTGGGAGGGCTCACAACCTGACAGGAGAGAAAATAAAGGAATAGCTCAGAGGAAGGCTCTTTACAGGAGAAGAACATGCACACCAATCCTTGCTTCTAGATTTACTCATCAGGGATATTAGAGAAGGGAAGATAGGAAGAGCAGAAGGGAAGCCAATACAGAGTTAATAAGTGCAAATTAGCAAAGAAACAGAGAAGACTGCTGATATCCCATTTTTTACAACACATACTTATACTGTCATCATCAGGGGCTTTTAGCTCCTGTCTTTTAACCAGACTGTTACACTCATTACACATGACCTACACAAAACACCAAAATGTATGCACTTAGTGTCATTTGACCTGCCCCGATGTGTTTGGGGGTACTTGCACAGGGTTGACAGATAAGCCCTGAGAGCTGCAGAAGACCCAGCCTTTTTGGGGCAGCTGTAAACCAGCTCCTCCAGGTTTGACTGTCCTTACCCCACAGTAGGTAAGTGACATTAAACGCCTGCCCTTACAAAGCTGCACCCCATTCCCACAGAGTATCTGAGGTCTGGCTGTGCAGCACTTGCCAAGGTCTCAGGCAGTGAGCTCACAGAAAATAAAAAGCCACCTGCCAGGATGGTCCACCCAGCCTTGGCCCTGCCCACCCTGTAGGGTCCCGAGGACAGGGGCCTGTCCTGAGCAGGCAGAACATCAGGGCAACACTTCTGCCAGCCTGGACCCTGCTCAGGGGCCATACAGCCCACACCACAGCCCCCACTGTCAGCCCTGCAACAATTCAAAAGCCTTTGCTTCACTCAAAATGCACAAAAAGGACTCTCAGAATGAGGGGAATTCTTTCTGCAATGCTCTTGGGGTGCAAAGAAAGCTGTACAAAACAGATATTATTAATCAGGTTTAAATGAGTAACTGTTCAGGGCACAAAAACATGCATTACACTCCATTAAGTATCTGGATTGAAAACACTATAGCATCATCCCTGCTCAAATTCCCAGTCTTTCCACAAAAAAGGCTTCAAAAGGAGTGAGATATATATATAGATAGATAGATATAAACATTGAAAGTACAGACAAAGGGAATATATTAAAGAATGATATTTCTTATTTACAACCCAGAGTTCATTTACTTTGAAATCAGGACTAGGGGCAGATACTTCAGCATGAGCACAGCCCTGAGGAATGCTGAAATCAGCCATCAATAACTCTTTTCACAAGACAAGCCTCCCGAGGGCAGAGGGATAATACCAAGCTGGGTGGTAGTTTTTAAGCAGCTGGACACAAATTGGGACTTGTCAGTTGTTGTTCCCAGGCACTGCATGTCAAATTGGAATAACCTGTTGTGCTCTTGCTAATTTTTTTCCATGACTGCAGAATGCAGAAGAGGCACCTGTTGACTCCTGAGTAAGTTTCCCCATGATGAACAGTTCTTATCAATCATCACTCAACAAGAGATTTCAAAATAATAGCTTCTTCTCATCTTCCCCACAGTGAGAAATGCTCTGTGCACTCAGCAACCAAGCTGAAATCTGCTTTTCTGGCATCAGAGCTCTGCTGAGAAAGTTTCTTCATTGACTGGTTTTGGGTTCTTGTTCCCATTCCAGGAGCCAAGCTCAGGAAGCTGCCTAGAAGCACAGGAGCCCCACTGCAAGGGGCACTGACAGTGGGAACATCTGTGGCACATCTCAGCTCCCAGCAGCGTTGGGCCTGAGGGGGGCCCAGTATTTGAGCCAGGTCTGTGGCAGCTCGAGACCTGCATCACAGAAGATGGGAAAGAAGATGGAATGGCAGTGGGAAGCTCAGAGGGACACCAGAGTGGTCTGTGGGGAGTGCTGTGGTCCATACTGTGTGACAGGGCACTGTAGCCAACAGCTCACCTCATCTCCGCTGACCCAGGGAAGCCTTTGACTTAAACCTTTGTGCAGCTAAAGGCTCCCAAGGACACATGGGGACAAGAAGACAACTCGAGCTCCAAAGTCAACCCTTTCCAGACCTTCAGCCCCAAGTGAATTGAAGGCGCTTTGTCAGTACAATTTACTCCTTTGAGTGGTGGGCTCCCACTCCAGGCTTGGCTTGGTCCAGCTGCTACTTCCCTGTCTACTGCACCTTGGCTCTGCTTCCAGGAGATGGAAGCACAGCAACCTATTCCAGAATTAAAAACTGAATTTACACTCCTTTGAAACCATAGTTGGAGAGACACTTGGAAAACTCAAAGGAAGAGTTTTGCTGCAGGAACAGATGGAAACTGCCCAGCAAGATGGAGAACATGGACAGCCAGACACTGATGGATATGTGCCGACCAATCTCCTAGCATGAGCAAAGACTTCTATTATTTGTGTAGGTGCAATCTATGCCCCTTTGACCCTCTAAGTAAGCTATGTCAGACAAACACTGAGCTGAAATGAGATTAGGCTAAACAGCCCCTTTGGGTTTAGCAAACAGGAGGAGAGCAGCCACTCCCTTTCTTAATCCACCAAAACCCCACGTACAAAATATAATCTCCAATTAACAAAAAGTCAAGGAAGACAAAATATTATTTGAAAGTTTAAAAAGGCCCAATCACTGAGTGCAGCTCACAGTTTGAATACAATTGTTCTGGGTGGTCTGCAAAGCACTGAGCTGGCTCTGCAGAAAAGAGTATTTTAAGAACAAAGCAGTGGGGTACCACAGTGTAGAAAAGATGAATTCATGTTAGAAAAACACTCTGTGAAGTCATACACAGAATGCAAATGTTGAAAAAATAAATAATATCTTCCCTTACCTATTTATTTTTATTTCTTATACCAAGGTCATAATTCCTTTTTATGTATTTTGAGGATAAATATTAAGATTAATAGATCATCAACATTACGAAGGCTTAGTCTCTGGGACACAAGGTCATTGGGAAGCTGAGATCTACAGTTACCAAACACAGTGATAATAAAAGCAGAGAACTCAACCACTCACTTTCATTTTAGACACAAACAAAATGGTTTTGCATCCCAAATGTGCAAAACAGCTTGATCCCTGCTCTAGATATCCCAGAGGTTTTAAAGACTTTTTCCAAGGCTTTGTAGACTGGACTTTCTTTCTGCATTAGTGAGCACATATGTAGACCAAGTTCATAAAGTCGAGTGAAAAACAATCAAAGGAAAAAATCTGCCTGGAGGGATTTTTCTACATCCTTGTCATTGGAGCACAGTCATCACAATTCTAGACAAGCTTTTTCTCCAAAAAACTACCCTACATGCCTTTTCCTTTCATTCATTAGAGATGTGGCACAGCCCCCAGCAGCAGCAGTGGCTACTCCAACCTGGAAATGCAGCTCACAATGTTCACATGGGTGCACACATTTAAGGGCTGTACAGGTAGATACACAGAATATAGAAGGATTTTTCCATGGCAGAGGTGTTCCTTTGGTCTGTAGCTTTCAAAATGCTTTGCAAAGCAATCATGCATTGGGCCACCTGTACTGAGGGGAAATAAACACAAGGAAGGACAAGTCTGTGCAAGGTGACCAAAAAATAAATATTTAGGAGCCTAGAGTCAAAGTATGTGGTATTAAACACCACCATGCTCTTCAGTAGACACAAAGTATAAATTCTAAGAATTTGATTTTGACCAGAACTGGCATTAGAAATACCGAGGCAGTAAATGCCAACATGAGCTATCGTTTACCCACTCTCACATCACTTCCATTGTTTTTTTAAAACTATGCCCACTTCCAACAGAGCCAGCATCAGCAGCTCAGGCAATGTCCCTCATGGCTACAGACCAAAGGAAGCTCCTGGGGCAATTCTCCTGAGAGATGCACCGTGTATGCCAAACTCCCAATTTATATCTACAAGAGCCCAAAGTCCCCTAAACACACTAATTGTCTCTGGAAGCAGTAACAGTTTCACAGAAAGGAAGAGAGCTCTGGAGGTCCTCAAGTCCCTCCCCAAGCAGGTCCCCAGAAAAAAAGGAAGATTTTTCCTTCAGAGCAGCAGAACAAGGTCCTGTACACACCACAAGTCATCCAGTTGAAAATGAGACACTGGCACAGAGGCTGCAGATGTGACTGAGTCAGAAAACTGGGCTCCCTTGGGAGCAGCAAGTTCCCAAGAGCTGGGAAGAAGAGGCAGGCATGATGGTCTCCAGTTAGCCTCTGAGATCTGAATACCCTAATTAAGGACTACTTTCCCAAAACATATGCCAGCTGAAGAGCCTCTTATTAGAACTGGCATCAATAATAAGATCTCCAAGTCCCTCCATAACCAAGTAAATAATCATTGACAAACCACTCAGCACTGACAACCACCAAGTGTTATGTATACAGGAGACACCAAGGACTTGGGAGCCAGAGATGAGTCAGTTTGGGCGGATGGAAGGGGAGGGAAAGAGGCAAAACAGTGCAATGTCTTCCTGAATTAACCTTGTTCTCAGTACAGCACTTCAGACCAATAGGTGAATATTTTAACGTCACATCCATCTAGAAACTGCCACATAAGAGGCACTACAACGTCACCTCATCTTGATAATGACAAAGGGCTGATTGAATATTAACCATGCCAACCACCACAGCTTCTCCAAACACAAACACATCTAGATCTAAGCCTACAGCCAGTCACTTAATTTCTTTCAACAGAGGTCAGTGAAAAGATAGGGATATATTCCACCTGGTGTCTAATAGGAAAACAAATTTAAAAAAAAAAAAAAACCAAAAAAAAAAAAAACAAAAACAAACAAAAAAAAAAAAACCACAAACCACCAAAACAACCAAATCCTGCTGTTGAAATTCTGTCCCAATATAAAGCAATACATGAAACAGCCTTCTTCTCAAAAAGGTCTTTATAAGTAAAGAGTAGATTTCAGCTTCCCACACTGATGGAAGAGAAAAAAGGCAGGACTGAACCACTTAGACTGCACCAACCTGAGTCAGAACAGCAAAACAGAAAATTGATTCCTTGAGGGCTGCACAATGCAGCACCCAGCACCTCAGGTGAAGTAATTAGTACAACAGGAAATTCATCATTTTGGGGCACAGCATACATAAATTGAACTAGACTAGAAATAAATTACCTCAAGAATGGCAAAGCTGCCACTCTAAACAACATTTGGATAAATGGATATAATGCTACAGAGCAGAGTCAGGTGCCTGGTGATTCCCAGATGATTAATATGCCTTCTCTTCTGTATGAAAACACAGTACACTCTTTTCAGTCATGGAAAGTTTGTTTTGAAACTGCAGAATCTCTTTCCTACTTCTTCACAAACGATACAAGTTCACCTTCAGCAGTACCTCAGCATCTGCTGGAAGTTCTGCCAGCAGAATAGTGAGAAGTGCCCAGCACTTGTTTTTATCTCAGTGATGACTCCAAGGAGGGCACAGTTGCAACTGTCACATTCATAAACCTGTCATACATCTTGCATATGACTCATCAGCCACGCACACAGGGTGATAAGAGTTCATCAGGCAGCAAAAGTAAAATGCTCCGTTAAAAAACAACCCCCCCATGACTTTACATCAAACTTTTCAGGAAGCAGAGCTGATGTCACAAAACAGCCACAATTAACTGACTTGTGTGAGTACTATCAAACAGCACCATGAGCAGCCAGGTGATTCATCCTCACAAAAAATTTTACCTCTATGAGTATCTTGCACATCATGACCAGCCAAGGTGTTTGCCCATATTGAAGCCAAAAGGATAGCAGGACGTTCATGCTGGTATTATTAAAAGCATATACATTATTAATATACACTAAATAACTAAGCAGCTGTATTTAAATATAGAAACTATAAATAAATAAGACACATACACACATGTAAATCTATACAGCCACACATACCACACACCAGCCCAGCAAACACACAAGCACCTCTTTCATTTCTACAATCACAAGATCAATAAACAGCTTTGCACAGGGTGTAGCTCATTCAGCACCAAAATCTGCTGTTCCTGCACCTAACACCAGGCTACATGTTTTCCATAAGGGAACGTGTAAAAAGACCAAAAGTAAGGTTAATGCTAAGAATAACATGCTGAGGAAGCTGATAATTTTTAAATGGGAGGCCAGACCAATAACCTCATGAACTGTAGCAACTGCACTCAGTTTTTAAGCAATCAGATCCAAGTCTGGCCTGGGAAAGTTCAGTCAGTGCATGAAGACAGACAGCAAATTAGTGTCACTGCACTTATGTATATCTTTGGTCAAATAAAGTGGGAAAAAAAAAAGCTTCTGCCTTGGTCCTTCAGACATCAGAAGATAACTTTTAACTGAAGCAGAACGTACACAACAGAGATACAAGGCATATCCTATAGCCATAAACCAGCTAGAAACTGTTAAAGCAATTTTGCTGGAAGGCAGAGGAATTTACAATGCTCTTTAGAGACCACATTTTTTGGAAATATAAAGGTCACAGTTTGGTGTATTCAATGACAGATTGGAAGTGACCAGTGAAGTTGCTGAACATCCAGTTGAAAATAATCAAACAATTCCCATAACTTAGCCCAGATCAGGGTTGGCAAGACAACAATAATTGGCATGACAGAGCAAATGGGCACATGGGAATGAAGGAAACTGGCCAGCACAGGACACCTTTAGGGTGTGGGACTGGCAGGTGTGGGGCTTTCCTTTGACTGAAGAAAAACTATGCTGGACTGGCAGCAAGCCACAAAAAACAGCACCCAGCGAATGTATTACCCATTGCAGGATGTACTGCAGATGAGAGAGGGGGTGGTGCACCTCTCTCCACATTGCTTTGGAGCCACCAGCTTGACCCAAGCCCTGCAGAATGGGATATTTCTTCCCAGGCCCACCAGAAGGAGTTACAGCTTCCTCAGTGACCATCAGCACAGCCAGAAATGGGACAACAGCTATGAAGGGCTGGTGTTTTCCCACAGCTGGCAGTCTCTAAACATAGGCAGTGTCACTGGAATGCTACTAAACAACCGAGTGGGTGAGGAAGATGAATTCAGCAAAAGAGTTTGCCCATTCAAGGAGTTTATATTACTTTTAAGGTCTTACCTTTTCCCTCCATCTCTTATTCAGAAAGGGAGATTCTCCAAACACCCCAGTGACACTAGAGAGAAACAGGAGCTCCAACAAGCATGGAGAAGTAGGGAGCTCTACCAACAGAGCAGGATGTAGTGTGACCATTCCACACAGACATTGAGAGCCAGGATGGACAACACAGGCTGCAGTCAGCCACAGGCAAGGAGAGCTTTGCTCAGTCATAGAAGAGCTTTGCCTTAGGAGTTTATACTTTACTCAGCTTTTCCTATTTGTTTCAATTTGGTTAAACAACAAAACAAACAAAAAAACCAAATTAACCAACCAAACAAAAAACTCACAAGGATCAAATTATTCCAGGATTTCCAGAATCTTCCAGATCCCAAAGCACCACAGCTCATTTAGGCCACTCCCATCCATGGGCACATGGCACACTAGAAATTAAATTTATTTAAAAGTCAGCAAGCTTTGGGAGAGGGGATGTGTGTGCATTTTAAGACAACAGAGACACCAAAGGCTAAACTTGAAAGGTTTGGGCTCTCTCAGGGCAGGGTCTGAGTCCCTGTCAGCGCTCCCAGGGAAAGGCCAGCAGCATGCCTGGGGCTTCAACACACCTCCAAGCTCACCCTTGAAAAGAGCTCACTTTCAGAGCAAGTTTCCTCTCATTTCACAGAAGCAATTATATTTATCAGGTATCATGACATTTACCAACCAAACTGGGATTCCTCTTACTTTTCTTGGCCATCAGCTGCATACCTCTCATACTGAGTGAATGCAGAGAGTCCTTTTCAAGAGGGCTTCAGGCTAAAGGAGAGAGCTTCCTTAAAAACTCAAATCCACCACTGTAGCACAGCTTTGGTCACTTTGAATTCTTCCACACCAGAATTCAAATACAAATTCAAAAATTCACATTACAAAATTTTTGTAATTCAAAAATTACAAAACACTGATGGTGGGATAAGTGAGCTCCATCTACAAGGGCACCAGCACTCCCCTAAATTCCTCCACTCATCCCAATTAGTACAACAAATTCTTCAGAAAATCAAGACTTCCATTCCTCAAAATTCACAAATTCCCTAGAAAAGGATTCCTAAGAAATCGTGTACTTACATATTTTGTTGAGTCATGGCACATCAGGTCCTGGGGCTCACAGACACAATTACAGAGCAGGCTTCAGAACAACCTGACCTTCCTCTCACCCAAATCTCCCCAGGACAGCTGAGTCTCTGCAAGGCATTTAGAAGCACAAGTATTTCCACCTGGACTTAATCAGACTCATTAAGAGACCTGAGAACAATTTATTTCAATGAGATTGTGTTCTGTTGGAACATCTTAGTGCCTGAGAGTTGTTCATTTCATTAAATGATGGACCATTTGCATCATAAAAGCTAACTATACTAAGAAGTTGTGGGATGTTGAATGTTTGTTTTTTTTTTTAATGTTGGCTGTAGTATGAGAGGAAGGGGAAGTTGCATACAACAGTATTTACAATTTTTTTTACTTTTCTCCCTGCAGCCAAGGCAGTGTGCTGCAGTTTCTAACTCTCAAGATGCCATCTTTTGCTTCCGTAATGCTGACACAATTATGACATATTTTCCTATGTTATTGTAATCCTAACCAGCTATTTTCACCCTCCCTTTTTTCTTTTTCTACAACTAGTTCTGGAGTTACAGAAAGTGCATTTCCTATAATTTCAAGAAAACTTTTCCAAGGCAGTTAGCATTTGCTTTTCCATCTGGATAGCACTATCTGCTTGATCTCCTTGAATTCCACACAGCTTTAAGGATTACTCTTTCCAATGAGCTTTCAGAGCTGAAAGGTGACAACATTCCATGTTATAAAAGTGCTTTTGGAAGTGTTCAAGGCCAGGTTGGATGGGGCTCTGAGCAACCTGGTCTAGTGGGAGCTGTCCCTGTCCCTGGCAGGGAGGTAGAACTACATGATCTCTAAGGACCCTTTCAATCCAAATTAGTCTGTGATTCTATAATTCCATAAAATGTTTCGGTCTTCTGAAAAGTTTTGGTAACATACATTTTAAGAACGAATTCTGTAAATCTCATCTGTCACCTTGTTTTCCAGCCTTCAGCCTTGGAGTCAGAAATTTCATGTAAACAAAGTAATGTTGACAGAACTTTTATCATGTTTTGGATTCCTTTCTGTGAAAGGACAATTGATGGACACTTTCTAAGACCAGTGGAGTTGAAGAGGTTGAACCTCAGTCTTCCAATCTGGTCTCCTTTTTAGAAATCTATATAAGTTGTAGAAAAAATTAAACTTCCTCTTTTCCTGCTTCGACTCCGTGGTGATCACTGCGTCTCCCTCGGGACAGCACTGTGCAACACTCATCTAAACTACCCATCTCTACTGCTATTAACAGCGAAACCATTTCTTAATTACCACATTTCATTTGTTCCTACCAACATAACAGCATCTATTCTTTATTAAACTACAAGGGACTGCTCCCCAAATCAGAATTTTAGTATCCCCTAATATACCTATATACCATTGTACATTCATTATATGTACCACTGTCTATGGTACTCCAGTTGCCTCTTTGAGAGCTGGTATTTACCAGTGGTTTGAATGAACCCCTTTCCAATGAACCATTATTCTTGCAAGAATGGGTTGTACTCACCAGACAGGCTGCATTTCTGTAATTGCTTTAAGAATGAGGATTTCTTCCACCAAGTCCTACTAACTCATCAGGTGCTGAACTTTTGGGACATACTTGTTTCAGTTGTAAGAACCCAATTGACAGTTGTCCCTGACTGTGTGCTCATATCTACTGTGGGATGGGAAATCAGAGAGAAACCTTTTAATGAGCTGCTGTCACCTTCTTCTGTAGAGCTGGAGGTTTCAGGTGAATCGTCCCTTTCACTTTTGTGATTGCTCATTTGTGAAAGTCAAAGGGTTGTGTTACTGGAGATACTCACTGTGCTTTGTTCAGTCATCATGAAACATCTTCTGCAAATGAGACAACCCTTAAATGACAGCCTTACATTTTGGCTTGCCTTGCATTTGCAGATGGAGATAGCCTCCCTAAAAAGAGATGTTTATTACTTGCTTTGCAACGCTCTAGTTGTGAACAGTATACTCACAATTTTTGTGCTATGAATCTAAATTCCATCTTGAATTTTATTTGAAGATGCAGGTTACCATAAGAAATACTTTGAGTAAACAAGAGAGGTCATGGCTTGGTGTTTACATTGACCAAAGCTGTGTACCATTTCCCAAGGACTCAGCTTTTTCAAGCTTCTGGGCTTCTCCTTCCTTGACATCATTTCCCCAGTCTCCCTACCTGCACATGCCCAAATGCTGAACAACAAAACTGAAGTAAAATGCTGAGGTTCAGCTCTAGAAAGCTCAACACAGCTCACTGCACAAGGCTCTGCCTCCCCCTGTGCTGTGGATATCCTTTGGTAAATCCTGGGATTTCAAGAGCATGTGAAGAAACAGAACATAACTTAGGCTGTGGTTTCACAGGCATTTCAAGTCAATATAAAGTTGCTCTCATGGTGAAAGCAGAGTTCTGAGCCTCACGTAACTCACACATCCTGCCCTCGACCCTGCTTTTGTTCCACAGCCATAAGGCAATGGGATGAGTCCAGATCAGAGCACTAATCTAGCAGAAAACAAATTCCTGTCTTTTTAGAGTTAGTGCTCATTTGGATTGGCAAATCACTGCATTCCTCATCTAATTTGACCTTTAGAAAAAGTATTTGTTAACTCTGAATTCATCTCCTAAGATTTATATTGTGCTGTTCAGCACTCTTAACACAGCAGCACAACCAGCACTCTGGCTGGAACCTTTCCTGTCCGTGCTGCTGCGCCACTTCTGCAACGGAGCCAAGTGGCATCCAGCACAGGGAGCAATTTGCCCTCATCCAGGTGCAGGCACAGGACAGGCACAAAGTGACCCAGGGCTCTGCTGCCCAAGAAGCAGCAGCAAGGCCTCAGCCCAGCTCATGGACACTCCTAGGGCAGGCAGCTGGAAGGCCAAGAGTCCTCTTCTTCCTTCCCCATGCTCCCTCAGCCATGGGAAGAGTAAACGATGGCCCAAAGGCATCAGCAGCAGTAGACTCTACCAAGAAGAGGAAGCCCAATTTCAAATTTGATGGCATTTAGGAGGCTCAGAACTGTACCTTTATGCTCCATCCAGGCAGAGCTCTGAGATCACTGCAGGGGCCAGAGACATCTGTCATCCCCACCAGCAAAGCCAGAATTTTAAAGCAATGAAAAATTAAGGTGAAAAATGTACATCCACAGAAGACTCAGAAGGTTCACACATATATGTGAACACAAGAAAGCCTTAAAAATTACAAAAGCCAGTTGTTTGTGCTCCTCTACAATGAGGCAGTGGTTTTGACAATGCTATTCAGCTCCCTTTGCATACAGTACAGTGAATGCTTTCCCAATGTTTAGGTGCAGTTGAAGGCTAATCAAGATCTCATAAGTTACCAGGCCTCTTACTGTTATTGAATTTCCTTCCATTTCTTATCTTGAGTAGCTATTACGATTGCAGGTATTCAAGTGAATGTCACTCAGGAAAGATAAGGTAATAATCCATTGATATAGGACCCTCGTATTTAGATTTCAGAATATCCAGCTCCCTGTTTATGTTATTAACCATGGTAGAGAAAAGGGGGTTTGAATTACCCTGTATTTCCTTCTCAGATGGTGTACAGAATAGAAATTACTCAGCAGATGTCGTCTATCCCTCCTCAGAAACAGAAAGGAGATTTGTCAGGGTAATTTTCCCTGGTTTCCTCAGGAATGCAAATTTTGCAGGGTTCACCCCAAAATGCCTCCATTATAGCCCTTTGAAAGGAGAGATGAAACGACTCATATGCGTTTGACTAAGCTTTGAAACAAAAAAATTCTTTTTAGAGACAAGGCCCTCTAGACCTTAAGGGAGGAATCTCATTCCTCCGCCCTCCTCTCCAATATTAAATTAATTTTCATAAAGGAATTAGACCTATAAACCACTGCTCTTTAATACATATGCTGCAAAACTTACACAACCTGCTAAATCTATGCCAGCTGATAACAAGTGTTTCTTCTAACACTGAGAACTTCTCAGAAGATGCTGTGCTTTGCCATACAACCATTACTTGATTTCCAGTAAACCAAACTATTCAGGGATACAGTCACGTTAATTAAACTCTATGTTGAAATGAGCCTTGCTTTAATGTTGGTGTGGGTTCAAATGGCACAAGAAGTACTCGAGGTTTGTGTGAGTGATTTGCAATCACCAATATAAAAAAGCAGTTCTAACAGGAGCACACCAAGAATTTCCGAAAGAACTGTGAGGAAACAATGTTTCTTCAAACAAAACAAATCTACACAGGAGGGACAAGCCAACCTAGCAGCTTGGTGGGGAGACACCTTGTCCTCCATCCCATCACTCCTGCCTCTCTCCAGGATGTGGGGCTCTTCCTCCTCCTCCCTTGCACCAGCTCTGAAAATCATCAGACTCCTGACTGACCCACTTCAACTCTACTCCAGGAGAAAAACACCATTTTTTTTTTTCTGTCTGGTTAAAAAAATGCATCAACGCCCAGGCAAATGTAGCAAGCAGCAGAGCCGGCTGGGGGTGAGGGGACCTTTAGGTGGCAGTGGGCAGAGCACCCACCCTGGGCCATGTGGTGTGAGCAGAGTCCCAGAGCAACATGAGCTCGGGGAATGGGTCAGAAAGGGCCCGGGAGGAACAGAGTGGAGAAACTGCTACATCACCTTGAGTAAGCAACTTTCATCCCAACCCCTCACGTCTTCAGCAGATGAGCACTCAGGTCCCTGGCTGTGGTCATTCCTGCCCCTCTCTGGACTGGTACCAACCGACTGCACAGTTGGCAAAAGGGAAGAGGTAACTGTATTTCAGATGCAATAAAGCAAGAAGCCCAGTATCTTCACCTTAAAACTCTGAGGATCTCAGTTTAAGCTGAGGGTCAGAAAATCAAGTTACAGTTTCCAGAGTTAATGTGCTGCCAAGGTCGGTAGGATCAGCAGGCAAAACCTGAAATGTCCTATCTTACTGATGGCAGAGCACCACTGCCTGAAGCTCCTTCAAATAATATTCACACTCAAGGTCAGCAAGAAAAGACAGACCACACAATTAAAAATATATAGTGGATGTCCTTTAGCTTTAATGCTATAGTAGCAAAAGGAAAAAAATAAAAGCACATTTTGGTAATAAACATAACTAAAAACTCAGGCCTTCTTCAAAAATGAGGTTGTCAAATGCACCCTTTCTTTGAAAAAATCAAAGCTGCACACCTAATGATGGGATGGGGCGGGGGCAGCAAATGGAAGGAGGGCAATAACTTCTTTCTCCAAGCAATGTAGAGTTGCATGATGCTCTGGAAAAGGGCTCCCCTCCACCTGTGTGTTTAACCCCTGGTTTGCTGCACTTGGCATTCCGCAGTACAGCAGAGAGGAGCCAGTGGCCTGTCAGCTCCACCTGTGGTCACCAGCTCCTCCTGTGGCCACCAGCTGCTCCCGTGGCCACCTGCCCTCGTCCACAGACCATGCTGCACTTCCAGGCTCGACACCTGAGATGAAGGTAACCCTGGGCACAAGCAGAATCAGCCCATGCTTGAACCAGGATGCAGGCAGCGAGGTGCAGCATCCCTCTGTTCCATGACACTCTGCTGGGAGTGTGTTTGGTGGTGTGCAATCCCTCCACTGAACAGGAGCTACAGCACACCACTACACCTGACACAGGCAAGCTGAGAAAAGCCAAACAAATAAAAAGGCCCCAAGAAGCTGAGGATTAGGCAGCAGAAATCAAAACTACTAATACAATGCATTTGAAAACCCCCTAATGATCATACCATACCATTTTAAATCAATCTCTATTTTGAGACTTATACCATTACATCCATTTCTACCAATTGAAGACTTTGATACAATTTCTTTCAGACTATAAACTAAAACAAGCATGGAAGCCCTAGTCCTAACCAATGATTAGTGAAGTCCCCATTTTCCAGATCTTTAAAGTCATTTTAGGTGCTCCAGCTATGAAGAAATATATCACAACTCTGATGGGCAATAGCAGAAACCGTAGAGTTCCTTCTTAACACAAAGCTCTTGGAAAAAAGAACAGTTTATTTTTTACACAGTATTTATCAATTTATTGCAATGTATCAGAAAGTTCTGAATGGCCTGACCAGCTTTACACGCTTTGCTGAATTTTGAAATGAAAGCAAGAGAACATTTGCTTAAGTCAACAATGTAAGTCACCAGTTTAAAGGTTAACACTTGATTGTGCAGCACAAGAAACAGACACTTTATCTTCCCCGTTCAAGGACTCCCGGATTTCTGAAGAGCGGAACATTAACACTGCAACGGGCCAGGTTGCAGCACATTTTGGTGATACAAACAGAGCAGGGTGCAGCACAGAGGCCTCAGTGTCACTTGGGCAGAGAGCAGCTCGGGCCCAGCTGTCCCCACACACTGGCATGCCAGCAGCCAGCTGGGAGACACCGCTGGGCCATCACCCATCCTGTCCTGGCAACAACTTTTTAACACACAGAACACTGGCACTGCCACCAGCACGGTTGGGATTCACATGGGGCAGCTGCTGTAAAGCTTCCAGAGCTCCTCTTCCAGCCAGGAGGCACCAAAGCCAAGCCCAGCACCATCACCAGGATCCCGTTCAACCAACAGAAAAGCACAGAGAAGATGGAAATACTGCACTGATGCGAGTACAGCTGTCCCAGATAAGGGAAATATAGAAACACGTAAGGTCCTTATCTACTGTGGCAAGAAAAAGGCAGGCAGGGGAATGGGTGGGTGAGTGAGAGAAGCAAAATACTGTACCTAAAGAAAGAAAGAAAATCTAAAATTAAATGAGGCATGCACTTCTAATTAATGCAGTTTTAGTGTGAAAATTAATCTCAAAATCCCAAAAGTGAGTTAAGACATGAGCTTAGACACTGGTCAAACCAACAGCCACTCTCTGTTCCTTCAGAACACTGGCATGGGCCTGCTCCTTGCAGCCAAAGCATCTGTACCAGGGATGCCTGGGGAAGGACTCATCAGAGTTCAGTGCCACTGTGCAGACAGTGACAAAGAGAAGTTTCATCAGAAATTAGTCTGGGAATTGAAGGGAGCAATTCTGAGCCAAAATGTCAGAGTGGATCCATTAAAAAAAAGGTGATTGCTGTAGCTGGGCTGTGTTGTCATACATTGCTTACGTTTGTTTTAATTTTAAACTAAGTGTCAGTCCAAGGTTTGTTACACAAACATATGGCACCAGTATTACATTCTATCTTGTATTTATAGAAAGTGCTGTGGCGGCCCAGGCAGCACAGAGATGCCATAACGTTAACAACATTTATTAGTAGTATGACAAAAGAACAAAAAATAAGCTGGTAGAAATCGTGACTTAAAAGTTTAAGGGACTGAGTAGAAGAGGGTGCCAAACTGTGGAGATATTAGCTAAAATTCTTCCAGTATTAATACTTACACAGTCCCCAGGCTGCCAAGTATTTAGTTATATAAATACAGCCACGAAAAGGTAATTTGTTTAAAACCCAAGCCCTGAAAACTGATTAGCACATTTAATGCTAGCCCGATTAACACAGATATGCCCTCAGCTGGGTGATGGGAGCATTGAGGCAGAAGTCCGCATTCCTGTGAGTGAAGAGGAACAAAGCTTTTGGGACAAAGGGTAAACCTTAATTATGCCTTTTTATTACCCAAACTGCCATTTCCTCCTTACCCCAAACAAGGCAGGGAGGCTAATGGCACATTCACATAGCCCCATAAGCGATGTGATTGATAAATGCCACTAGTAGATTTTTCCACTCCAGCTGTTACACTAGAAGCAGCAGAGGTTTGATCCTCCATCCTCTTAAAAAAAAAAAAAAAAAAAAAATTAAAAAAGGGAAAAAAGAAAAAGAAAAGCAGGATACAGTACAGCGCTGACATTCCCGAACCTTCTGGAAGCGTTTATTAACTTTGGCCAGGGACCAGCGAGGGCTGCAGGAGCGCCCTGGAGTGGCAGTGTAAACTGGTTAATCTGTAGCTAGACATATCTGTGATTGGGGGGTGGTGGTGTTTAGCAAGAAATACTCCTGCCTGGCAGCCAGGGCTTCAGCACTTGGAAGGCTTACTGGGGTTGTCGGTTTCTTCGTTTTTGTTTTTGTTTTTTTTCCAAAAAATTTTATTGGGAGAACTACAAAACATTTACAGTACAAAGTTTACAGTCTCACATAATCTGTAGTGAACTGACTCCCGAAAAATATATTACAACTCAAGTTGACTTATCCTTTAGTTACATTCAAAACATACTTCTGTTAAAGTAGTCCAAAAGAGTACATAGTGCTCAATCTGTACCTATGTACAAACAAAACTAAGCTACTGCTCATTCATCCACCGTCCAGGAAACTTTTGGAAAACTCCCAACTTTCTACATTAGGAAAAAAAAAATTACAGGTTTTGGAATTCAATAAACAAGATATGTTCCTGTATTATAGAAAGTTTCAGATCCAAAGATGGCCTCTGTTCTTATAAAATAGAGTGGCGAAATTTTGCTGTACTTAAAACCCATCCCTACATTCAAATTATCTCAAGCATTAGGAAAAATACTTATTTGGTTGAGAGATATTTAAGGCAAGCATGGACCCTCAAGAAGGCACTGTGAGACATAATACTGGGACCCCCAATTATTGCTACATACTTTGAGACTATATCACAGTGTGATTCGTGGAGTTAGGCAACAAAAATACTTTTTGGTTATTTTTAACAAGTCTGAATTAGATTTGCCACTTTGAAGTCTGATTGCTAAGTGAGTCTATGTTTTTTTTTCTTTTTCTCTCGGTTTTTCAACTCGGACGGGCTACAACCATTTACATTCTAAAAAAACCCATAGAAATTCCGCAAACTACCTCCACAGCATCGAGACCGATTTCTATAAAGAAACCATGCAATCTTTCAGATTTACGTAAACAAAGAAAGAAATTAATGAAATAAATATTACATACCATCTCTTAAATTAAGAATTTTACTCATTTACAATAAAATAACCAAGTGAAGTTACAAAAAGGCATATATTACTGTGAAAAGAACACACTCCACATTTTGCCGATTAATAATGAAAATCATAATTTAAACATAATAAAAGAATATATATCTATTGCTTTTCATCATACTCGATAAATACAGTATGAACAAATTACCAATGTATACTTTTCACAAGATAATAAATAAGTTAAATAGTTTCATATTGAGTTGTGTGCAGTGACTCATTCATGCAATCAACTCAAACAGCTAAAAAAAATTTTAAAAAAATCAGCAGTTATTCTCCAACAATTACAAACTAACCTCAGTTGAGTGCTTCCAAATAAAGCAACAACAAAAAATTGTTCTAAGCCAAACATCCACTAAGTGGTGGCAATGGAACCAATATTAAACTTTGGAATGAAGGTTTTAGCATTTGTTATAATAATAATATATAGATATATATAAAAAAGAAGGTTGTTATCAAGGCATATTCTTGGCAGGATGTTGGATTTTTCTTTTTTTTTTTTCCTAAAAAAAAAAGCTTATAGGTTTAGTATGTTCTGTGTTTTTATTTGAACTGGATTGAAAGACAAACTAGTTTGTAACTTTTTTCTGTGTGTCTGCAGGATTGGAGGAGCTGGGCTGTTGAACCGGTGCTCCCCGGATTGTTTGTTGCTTTCTGGTGCTGTCTTTTCTAACGCTGTTTTTTTTTTTTTTTTTGAACACAGATGGAATGGCTGCTGCTGGTGCGTATCATAACTTGTCTCCAAAAAACGACAATAACAACAAAAAAAACCCCGAAACAAAAATCCCCTTCTTCCAAGGTCTCTCTATAAAAATAGGTTTGTTCAGTTCGTGTCATTTGCCCTTTTGCAAAATGCTTTGTTTTTCGTTTTGTTCAGCTCTCGGTGTATAGATAGATAGATATATAAAAAAAAAACAAAACCAAAAATAGAGAGGAAGGAGAGGTTTCGCTTTCTTCGCTCGGTAACTTACTTGCAGGGCCGCCGCGGGGCCCCTCCTCGGCCGCTGCCCCGTCCTCCCTCAGTCGTCGGAGATGGAGAGGCGGCTGAAGATGGGCAGGCGGCGGCCCGAGTCCAGGCTGGGCGACTCGGAGCCGCTGAGGGAGCCGGAGCTGAGGGAGCCGCTCAGGTAACTCTCGCGGTCGGAGAGAGAGTCCGGCGGGCTGGGCGGCGCGTCGAAGACGGGCGACTCGGAGAGGCGGCGGAGGGGCTGGAAGCTGAAGGGCGGCGAGGCGGGGGGCGGCGGGCAGGCCCCGCCGGGCGGCGGCGGAGGCTGCTGCTGGCAGCGGTAATAGGCGGCGGCGGCCGCGGCCGCGGCGGCGGCAGCGGCGAAGTTCTGGGTGTGGAGGGCGAGGGGGGCGATGAGGCTGCCCAGCTCCTGCCCCGAGAAGGCGAAAGCGTTGTTGGCGCAGGGCGGCGAGAGCAGCTCCTCGCAGTAGGAGGCG
>VZUI01067293.1:0-26599 GCA_013401135.1 Cettia cetti | reverse complement strand
AAATAAAATAAAATAAAATAAAATAAAATAAAATAAAATAAAATAAAATAAAATAAAATAAAATAAAATAAAATAAATAAAATAAAATAAAATAAATCAGTGACTGAATTGGCCCTGGAGACTGAGTCACTCTCCTCTGATTTAGAAAGGGGTTTCTCCTGAACGTTTTTCCTCATTGCAAAGCCACCACATAATGGAACAATTCAGTTGCACTGACAGCCCTGACTAAAATAGCCCTAGAGCAAGATAAGGAAGGTGTTATAGGTCACTGCTGAGGTGCTTGGCAGGGCTGACAGTGAGAACCATGGCCACAGTAAGAGTTTTTCAAATTACTTGAGCAAGACCAGACTTAGCCTGCAAGCCTGATGCAACAGTTCAGAGAGAAGCTGGTTTGTGTTTTGGAGTCATGCTAATGGAGTATGAGCTTCTCCCTGTGTTCTGCAGCAGCAACTTCCCTGTTGACATCCATGGTTAATGGTCAGGTGCAGGTGGCTCTGGGACCCCTTGTCAGAGGAGAGGACCCAACTCTCCAGCCTGGTTTTTTCCCTGGCATCTGACAGAGCCTGAATTTAATTTGCCTTGTGATCCTGGCTAAAGTCCCACTACACATAAAAATCATTTACTGCTTTAAACTCTTTAACCATGGCCCTCAATAGGTCTTAAGAACAAGAAATACCCATTATAATTGTTTATCATTATCTGAATTGGGTATGAGGGGAGCAGGAGTTGAGTTCAGCCACCACTGGGATTAAGAGAGGAAAAGGAGACCATCTTTAAGGAAAAGAACAGCAACCAAACACGTATTTAGCAAGCAGAAAACACAGTCAAAGAGGGATCAATTGACAAAAATGAGGCTAAATACCACTGGTATTTAGCATTAATCTTTTTGTCTTTGTCTTGCTATGCATCCTCCCCAGTCTCATGTCTGGTGGGACTGGACAACCCAGAGGGTTTGGTTTAAAACCAATTCAGGTTAATTCTGCAGAATGAATATGGGTGAGACTAAACCATATAGCTCATGACATAACATCACTCTATTCATGATAAGAAACCAAACTGAAGTTCAGTTTGTTCAAAAAAGCACCATTTCTAAGGCAGAAAAGCAGCCAAATCAATGACTGAGAGGAACTAGAGGTGAAAGTTGAGAAAAAGAGATATAAATACACTTACTTTTAAACATTTTAATTTCAAGTCACAGGAAAACTATTCACTGTGTGTCCTGAGGTTTCTTTAAACAGGGAAAGAAGATTAAAATACTCAGCCAATTTCCTTGTGAAGCATCAAAAATGAGTGTGGCTCAAAAGACTGATCTATGAGCAAAGACTAAGAGCAGCTAAATTTGTACAGCTCAGCTAAGCAGCAACCATGAGGGACACACTGGCAGATTGCAGATTGAAAAAGGAGAATTATTTGGAAAGACAAGAGTTGGGATGAAAACTGAAGAAAAACTAGGCAGAATTGTAAAGTCTCTAAGACTCTGGCCTATATTTTAAGGAATAAAAACCAGAATACTCCAAGTATACAAGTACAAGGATGAACTAGACACTGGTGTGAGGACCATTGGATATGACCAGTGACTTGAGCACTTCTATTCCTGAGTTTCCAAGGAAAATCACCTTTAGAAAAGGGACAGCTCAGCTCATACTATAAATCATTTCTTCTCAAGCTCAGCATTCAGCAGCCACCAATCAGTTCTTAAAATCTTGAGTGAAAAATAAATCACAAGGAACAATCCTGTGCTCTGAGGGAATGGACAAGCTAATCAAATACATCTTTGTCATCTGTGGTTTCCATGACAGTTGCATAATCAGACATTTATGTAAGTAGAGATTTCCTCCTTAAATAGCAGCCTATGATCTCATCTGCACCTACGGTGTAACCCATTTGAATGGAAATGATGTGCCAGTCATGTGTACAACTAATTTTTTAATGCTTCTCTCTTATTTTTATTTATTTATTGTGGCACATCAGCCTGCAGAGTACTGCTCACACATGACTAACTCTTCTTTCTGCGGTCTTCTTGTGGTCCAGAAATAGCCACAGTCCCCAGACCTGATTAATGGTTGGGCTCACACTTGCTCAGCAATTCAGTGTGAAAAGTGATGGTGTATCCACGAACCCTAATGCAGCACCTAAGCCTTGCGATGGTGTATCCACAAAACCCAGTACAGCCTTCTAGAAACACAGGAGAGTTTGGATTGGAAGGGACCTTGAAGACCATCTAGTTCCAAACCCCTGCCATGGGCAGGGACACCTTCCACCAGATCAGATTGCTCAGAGCAACATCAAACCTGGCTTGGAACATTTCCAAGGATGGGACAGCCCCAGCTTCTTTGGGAAACCTGTGCCAGGGCCTCCTCACCTTCACAGGGATAAATTTCTTTCTTATATCTAAACTAAACCCTCCCTGTGTCAGCTTGAAGTCATTCCCCTTGTCCTGCCACTCCAGGCCCTTGTCCATAGCCCTCTCCAGCTCTCTGGGACTGGAAGGGGTTCTAAGGTCTCCTCAGAGCCTTCTCTTTCCACTCTGAACACCCGTAGCTCTTCTAGCCTGGCTTCAGAGCAGAGGGGCTCCAGCCCTGATCATTTCTGTGGCCTCCTCTGGATCTGCTTCAGCAGGTCCACATCCTCCTTATGGTGAGGACCACATAGACAAAGTATTTTGGGTGGGTGATTCAACAGACTCAACTTCCTCGACCTACTGGTGAAGCTTCTTTTAATGCACCCAACACGTGGTTGGCTTTTGGGGCTGCTAGTGCATATTTAGGGTCATGTCCAGCCTCTCATCCACTAGCAGCCCAAGTCATCCTCACAGTTGCTCTCACAGCAGCTCTCTTCAAGATGCTCTAACCCAGAGGTTATTGGCTACCCTCAGACCCTGTTACAGATTTTCTGGGAGGTTGGTATTTTGGTGCCATACCTTCCCCCAAGGGTCTGGGGTGAGGACCATAGAAGGAGAGCTCCAGGGATTCGTATTTGCCAATTTGGGATTTCACAGGGTCAGAGGAAATCTCCCAGGACACCTCTACTCCTGCTGCAGAAACTGCTCTGAACTCACGCAGAGTGCCATAAAGCAATATCAAAAATACAGATCTCTTCCTATATGCCATATTAATTGAATTAAGAAGAGCAGACCCAGTCCATGAAATCTCACTCCTACTCCCATCAAAGTTCATGTAACAAGAGTGGAGGCAAGCAAAAGTAACTGCAGTTAAATCTGCATGCAGAAATTCTGAAAAACATCTTAAAAAAAAATCAGCTACCTGGAAGAAGTGATTTCTATTTAAACGCTGCAGACATCAGCAGAGTAGGGAGCAGTAGGCAAATAGTTCCTAATACGGATGTTCAGGAGTATCAGACACTCTTCAAAATCTGTCCAGAAGCTGTGTCCAGTCAGTTGATCCTGAAATGTAAGTGGTTTTGTTTAGACCATCCTCTTAGCGCTTTATTTGCATCACACTGCATCAACCACTGTGCACAAAAATAACGCCCCAAGCAGAGGAAAACAGGCAAGAACAGAAACCTAATCCAATCTGGCAGCCTTTGCAGCCTCAAATTTGCAGAACTCTTGCCAGCCTTTGGATGTTGTAGTACCTTCTCTCAAAGATCCCACTATTAAAACAAGTATATTATGCACTATTGTTCCCAGCATCAAACAAGCAACAAAAATGTCTCTTGCTCTTCAGCCTGATCTCTCTTCTCCCACTGAAGCTGATTTAGTGACAAAGATAGAGAGAAATAGAGTGGATTGGGGTTTGCAAGTGATTGTCAATTAGATTTTGTGAGCCCAGTGGTATCTCAGAGCTGGCTTTAATTTTCCCTGAACCCCCTACAGCTCCTATTAGCCTCAATAACTGCTTCTAATTTTGGCCAGGACATTTGCCCAGATTTTTGAAGGAAGGAGGACGAGGGGGATGTCTTTCCCTGGTGCAGAGAGACTCCCACCTCCACGCAGAAAGCATGCGCTGGGTAATTGCTTAATTACAGTGAGAATTCCTGCCCTGTCCAGCCAGGCTCTGACGCACGTTACGTAACTGGATTGTTAATGCTTTTTATATGTTGGCAGAACTGAAATTAAAAGAGGAAATTATTCTCCTGATGCTCAACTCTAATCCCCATCTGTCTGTGTTTTTACTTTTCTGCACTTGCAAAGCTCCCTGATCAAAAGGTCTTGAATAGATTCCAGATTTCCAATTTAGTTTGCTTATGCAACCCAAAATATTATGGCAGTGTTTCCTGGGGGCGATTAAGCATATATTTTCAGATCCTCCAATTCTCCCTGTTCCAGAAGTGCTAAAAACAGCATAAAGCTTTAGCTCATTCCATACCATTAGCACCACAAACAACATTTTTTTTTTTATTAAGACTTTTTAAGAACAGAGGAATAGCCAAGAGCTTTGCAGGGAAGGAATATATTCTGGGAAAAAAAAAAAATGGGGGTGGGGGGAGTGGGGACTTGTTAAATGTTCCCTATGCCTTGGTGAAAGCAAGCAGATGGTCTATACTGATAGAGCTTTGCAAGGCATACAGAGGGGAACAGACCAGTCAAGGAGGGAGCTACATCTTCAACCAGGGTAGATTCCTGAATCCAAAAATCCTCAAGAGCTCTCTGGATCCAGATTTTTGCTTTGTTCGATCCAAAGGATGAGCTTTGGCTGGACAGCTGGGAATAGATCTGATCTTTCCTGTGTTTCTTGGATCATCCCCATCTGAAAACTGACACCAATTTTTTTTTAATCCATTTGGTCTTCTTTCCCAGTCCTTCCACTAGTGCTGGAAGTACGTGGTCAGCAGCTGGTTCTATTAGTGGGAATGACGATGCTTCTTATGTTGGAAAATGAAACTTTTACCCAAATTATGAACAAATTTATCCAAAATGCTGCTGTTTCATTGCTCTTTTGGTTTCTGAGTGCAGGATGGGAGGCAGCACCCCCAATACTCTCCTGGATCCTGATCACTGCGATGATGTTGCACTGGAGAGAGCAGTGGGGAGAACACTTGGGACCATTGGTGTTGGGCTCACTGTTCTTAAAGAGATATTTTTAATACAGAAGGAAAGTCTATTTACCCACAGCTGATGTGTACCTGCTCACTGGACACTGGTCCTGTGTTTGTGGCAGCTACAGGACAATGACATCACAGTGCAGCTCTGGATCAAAAGTCTGAATGGCACATTTTCCAAATTTGTATTGGGGAAGCTGGGATTTAAGGCAGTTGCTGAGTCCCAGAAAATATGGTGTTTTGGCTCAGCGAAGGCTTGGAGTCTTTCTGCTTTCCAGGATAATTTGATTTGAGAGTCCAAGGGTTGTCAATCTCCCATGTTTCAGAGAAACTCAGAACACAAACCAAACATAGGATTCTGGGGAAAGCCCTGCTGATCCCAACATGCCTGGTTTTGCAAAAGTCAGTGTCATACCATCTCTGCTGACTATTTTGACAAAGTGCCAAATCCTACCCTGGACATCTGAGCTTTCCCAGGCTGAGTTTTCCCTTCAGTGAGGTCCAATCTTAAATACACCAACACACTTGAAGCCTTAGAGCAGAAAGGGTGTTGGAGAACCCCCATCACAGCCAGCACATCCAGGAAAGGCAACAGACCTTGGATGTACTCAGCAAAGTGGCTTCTGTCAAATCACACGAGCCATTTATTATCTGTATTTCAGCAACACCCACAGGCTTCAGGCAGGGAGCTGCACTGTTCCTGTACAACATCCAAATATAGAGCAAGACGACAGTACAGCCACAAAGCTTCACTCACTCCAGAGCATCACCCCTCATCACCCCTTTCCCTGCCCTTACAAAAGTCCCTCCAGCCCCACAATGGGGAGGAGCTGCTCCTGCTTTTTCCAGAAATAGCATGTTACAAGGTGCTTGGTTTTTTTCAATGTTTTTAGCGGTGTGACAGATCCACCAAAGGCAGGAGGGTAATCACCTGCCAGAGCTGCTCAGGTTCAAGATTTGAGGAATATTTAAGCATATGCTCAAACTCCCTTGTCTCTGGTTAAAACAAAGCACGTGTTTAAATGCTTTGCTGTGCAGAGGTGGACTTTAGGACATACCTTGCTGTAGGCATGTGCTTAACTACTTTGTAAAATTAAACTGAAGATAATCAAGTGCTATTGCTGAATCAGGCCCAAGTGCTCTGCAAACCCCCATCCTCTTAAGCAAGGCAGCTTTCAGCAACATTTAATTTGAGAACAAGCTCAGAAAATATAATTTAAAAATGTTAAAGAGCCAAGAGCCTATAGAGAGTGGAAATAAATAACTAAAAAGATATCTAAGGAAATAATTAAACTGCACAAACCAGCACTGGGCTTTAAAAAAAGAAACCTTGCTTGTGCCAGTTCAGCATTTGCACATAGATGAGAGATGCTTCAGCTGCAGGGACCCGAATTGTGTTGGATTTTCCCCCAGCTCATGCCACCAATGCTGCTACCAAGCCAGGCAGGTTCAGCCTCACACATTTGCCCTTCAGCCCAGCCTCAAAGGGGGTTATTTTGGAGAGGATGGGAGAAACCCTGCTGGCAACAGACATACTGTGAGCCAGGCTGTGTGTGTCCCTGAGTGCGGAGGGTTGCATCTGGGAGAGGTCTACGATCAAACATTGCTGCTCTCAGCCACAACCAGCCCATGTACAAATAAGCCCACACTCCCTTTATCCCTGACCTTCATGTCTCAGCTCTGCCAAACCAGTTCTGTGCAAATCCAAATTTATCACAGTCACACCTCTGTCCCAGACAGGCATCTCTGGGGGTTTTAGGCTCCCAGCCCAGCTTGATGGTGATGGTGATGTCCCCTACATAGGGAACCAGCCCACACCAATGGCATCATGGCAAAGTTGTCCCCAAATGACCACAGCTCAATTGGATTTGGTGTCTGTGCCTTTGGGGTGGTTTGCCTGATTTTTCATGGAAAAAGGAAGGCTTTCATGGGAAAGGTTTGATAAAGGTGTTTAAACATTCTCAGATGTCTTAATACAAAGTTTGGGTAGAAATGGAATGGTAGGTAGAACTTCAGGTAGAAATAAAATGCACCTGTGCTTTGCAAACCTTCACCTTTTTTTAAGTGTGTCTTTTGAATGCAAACTCACTACAGATAAAATGGTTGAAGCTCATGTAACACAGAGATTCTGTCCTCTCCCTCTCAGGAGACTTTCATCAAGAGATTTCCTGGTTAGACTTAGACTTGCAAATCTTAGGCCGGATTGGCAGTATTTCAAGTCAACTTGGGCTGATTTGGAGCTTGGGTACATAAACTCAGTGACCCGAAACAGGAGGAAACATGGCTGTTCCTGCCTTGGTCCCAACCTAAAGCTAGGGACCTGGCCATGGAGCTTTGGACCAAACTCTCCCTGAATATGTACCCAGGGCATCTAAAAATCAGCCCCCACCCCCTAGCCTTCCTGAACGCTCACAGCCTTCTTGTCATTTATGGTTCCTGCAGCATTCCTCAATGGCTCAAAAATAAAATGTTATTTCATTAGGAGAGTTACATTTCCTATTAACTCTAGTGTTCCAAATAAACCTCTGATGCACATTTGATCTGGGCATTTTCCTTGCCATAAAGTGTCTATAACCAGGTGCTTTCCTCAAAGTTTGATTTTGAATTTTTATCAGCAATGAAAAAGAATGACAAAGAATTCCTTCTGAGTGACTTGGTAGAGATATTTAAAACGTTAAAAAAAAAAATCAAAATCACCACTGATATTGCTGAAGCTCGCAGTGCCCTGCTGCCCCACTGCTGAAGTGGCATAATCTATTTTCTGTAGGGTTTTTTTTTTTCACAGGTGCTTGGGGGAATGCAAATTTTTAGGATTTGCTTGTTGCCAGCATTCCCAGCATCAGCCTTAAAATTGCCAGCAGCACAAGGTTTTGCAGAAGGCAAGTAAGAGGGAGCCCTGTGCTGCCACTTCCCAACACATTCTGGGATGGTAATCCCTTCCTGCTGGGACTGGTTGTCTTTATGAGCAGCAGAGCAAATGCTTGAGTGCATTTTCACATTTCCCACTGCAGGAAAGTCCTGTTTTGAAGTGTCAGTGCCGTCTCATGGAAAACCTTTTGAGAAATGTGCTGGATGAAGACAACCCTCCTTTTTTTGGGATAATAGACCCATGCTTCAGTGGCTCTTTCTGTACAGAACATAGACTTAAACATCAACTCTCTGGTAAACCCAGTGACTATCAGCCCTTCAGCAGCCAAATAAAAAAATAAATGTGCTGGGTAACAACCTTCTGAGTACATGGAAAAGTGAAATAGCCAAAAAATGGCCTTGAGAGGTTGATGGAGTTTTGGGTTTCTACCTCCAGACCCTGACGGTCAGGTACACCAGAATCAGGTGTCTGGCACAGGGCTGATCCAGGAGCAGGGATGAAGCCAGATGGGCAAGATGGGTATCTACACATGCTTCTGGGGGACTGAAGTTAAATCCTAAACACTAAAGACTGGAGGAAGAGCAGATGCCAGTGTTTTTTCCCTGTCAGCAGTTCTTGAAGGCTTAAAAGCTTTGCTTTGGTTTTAAAATGCGTCTTTCAGCATTGACAATGCCCAGGGATAGCTTTAAATTTAAATAAATAATATATTTTAAAAGTTAGGGCAAAAATTCCCTTCCTTCTTGCACAATTTTGTTATTAGTAAAATGCAAGGGTTTTTTTTAATTTTTTTTTTTTTAATGGAATGCTCTAAGAACACCAAACTTTTCAGAGGCTGTTTGCTCACAGCCAGAGCTTTAGGGCTTTGCCTGTTTAAGAAACCAAACCATTTGGATGAAGCCTGGGTTGCTCACTACTTTTTTGGAGAAGTAGGTTTCAAACCCAGGAATTTTGCAATTTTTTGTCACCATCGGTAAAGGGCTGAAGCTGTGCTGTGGTTTTGCTGTACAAGAAATACCAAATAGTTATGGGCAAGCTCTAGCAGTATTTTAAACTCAACTCATCTTTGTGGGGCTCTGAACTTCCATATAATTGACAAAACCTTTAATCCTGATAGCAGTGAGCTGCAGCTGGATAAAGGAACAGCTGGGGGGCTGAATGGGTTTTTGCTCTGCAGTGTCAAGTTCATTTTAAATAGCGACACTGCCTGTGTTATTTGGGATCTCAGAGGGAATCACAGCTCGTCCCAAAATATTTCCGTCATTGGCTCTTCCTGACCACTCTGTGAACCCATGAGATCTGGTAGTCCAAAGGGGTTTGTGCTGGTGCTAAAGCAGAGCAAGCTCAGCTCAGCGATACCTGCACAGGGATTGGGTATCGGGCAGCAATATTTAGGAAAATATTGTCCATTTTTTTTCCCTTCCCAGGTAGATATTGAAAGATCTACTAAATTGGAAGCCATGACCATGCTTGCTGGCTCAACTGTTCTGGTTTTAAAACAACACCATAATATTAATAATATTACAAAAACCAGACAAACAAAATAATTGAATCCAAACCACTATTAAGTGTAACCTTCACTTTAGGGACCTTGCATCATTATTAAAATGTGCAAAATAGTAATATCCCACATTAGTCTGTGACTGCTGGAAATAATGTGCAACTGCAATTCAGGTAATTAAAAATGCTCCCAGAAGTCAAAATATAGGATACTGAAACAGCTATGAAACTTTCAATCAAAAAACTTACTTTGTTTGCCCTTTTGCTCTTGATACCAGCACTGTCCCAAAACTGCAGTGAGGATGAACTCAGCTGTCAGTGTGCCATGGGCACCTCTGCATTTCCCAGGAGGGGAAAACTCATCACATCCCCCAAGGACCTGCCTTGGGAATTCTCTGTTGGAAACAGAGTCCTAAAGTAGTGCAACCCCTTGGGTAAATACAGTTGTGTAAAGGAGTTTATTCCTCTCAAGAGTAAGCAAAGCTGCAACAGCCCTGGGGACTTTTCATGGATTTCAGCTCTGGATCAGCCCTGTGGATTTGGTTGGATGGAACAGCACTTCAGTGCCTGGGGAAAATCTGTTATTTCCCATAGGAAAAACACTGATCCCTCTAGAAGAAGCTGATCTGCTTCATACACTCTTTTTCTATCACTAGAAACCATCAGAGCTGGACAAGAGATATTTGTCACTGCTTACAATACAGACCCTCCCATGCAGATAAAACAAATTCCACACTGCCCTTCCCTGCTGCAAAATAAATATGTTGCTACAAGTCTCTCCACTTTCTCCCAATGCCCACTGCCATTTGCACACAAGGGTTAGCAAGAATAGCTAATATGGAAGAACAACAAACTTTTCCTTTCTTCTGGAATTAATTTCCAATTAATTGGCATTTTAAATTTCTTGATAGCTAAGCCTTAAAGAAATATGTCTTCAGTATGGCCTCAGTGAAACCTAATGGCATAGTAAATCTATCAAGAACCAAACAAACTGTCACTTGTAATTTTCTGTGTTCACAGGAAAAAAATTATATAGTAAGATAAAATGAACCATTCTCTTTGAACCTTCCCTTCGTTTGAGTTAAACACTCTGGAAGCCACCAAGTTAATCACACTGCAAACCCCACCAGGTTTGCAAGCTTAGATTATTTTTTTTTAATGAACAAATGTTCCTTGTGATAACTTGAATTATACTTTCTGAATGGTAGGAAAATACCTAATTGTGTCACATCCCCCCAAACTAAACAAACTATTTAGGAAACACAACAAATAATTCTTCTTCTTTGCTTCTTTACTGGGGTACTTCATTTGGGGACTGTGAATTCTTTTGAAATGTTCCTTTTTAATAATGTTGCTCCTATTTATGTTTCTTTTACAGCATTTTCTGAATTGTTTTCAGCGTTTGGATCTAATTACTTGACTTGAAAAATGTATTTTCCCGCTTCTAGAGTAACACTAGATCTAAACCCCTTTCTGTTATGGGGTAGGTGCTCACAATATTGTGATGCAATTAATAATCTTGCTTCATTTCCAAGGATAATTGCTATTTCTGCTACAGTAAATCACTTGTTTCCATTGACTGGCAAGTCTTGGGGGGAGTTGCAGGTTTCTGCTCTCCAGTACTGCCTGCACAGTCCAAGGCCCAGCACCACAAAACTGGCCTCACATCCCCTGAGCTGTGCAGGAGACCAGAACAGTGAGTCCAACCTCCTCCAGTGCCTCTGCCTTTAGTTTTACCCTTCAGGCAATTTCCTACAGGATTTTTCCTCCATAAAAGCCTCAGAAACAATGCAAGGTACACATAACCTGATAATTGGCAACAACTGGGGTTTGAGTGGGGCTGTGGGAAGCAGCTGAGCATCTTCTGCAGAACTCCCTGCACAGCAGCACTTTTGTTCAGCTTTGAATCTCTCGGATTAAATTTTCCAGCACAATTTATTTTGATGGGTTTTTTTCCTGTTGCAACAAAAGGCCATGCCAGCTTCAGGAGAAGCCAACTCACTCTGATTGGAGGAGAAAAAAAAAAACAACCATGTGCAAATTGCAAAACATGGCAAGTTTTCCAGGATGGAACAAGCCCAGATGGATTCTCCCATTCCCTTTGCCAGAAGCAGAAGTGACTCAGAGCTTATATGTTTCATGTAGTTTCATACGTTTCATGGTGGAGGTTCAGCACCCTGCAACTGCCCCAGGAACAAGCTGGGGACAAGAGAGTGAAGGCAAGTTCAAAAATCAGACTCTTTTCAATTACAAGGGACCAAAGAACAGACCCCAAACATCCAAGATGAAGGACATGTATAGCACTTGTTGCTCATTAGGAATGCCTGTGTTTTTCCCAGAAATTTGTCTCCTTGTTTCCTTAGTAACCCCTCTTGATAGAAGTAAATGCACCTGAGCATAGATTAGCAATTTGAATGTTCTTCATCCATTGCTGCATCCCTTCCCACCCCCACACAGTGTTTCCGCGAGCATCTGTGTTGGCCCCACCACTCATGGAGTACAGACTGAACGCTGGGGGAAGAGCTGCACTTAGAGAATGAGGAGCCTGCTAACCAAAAAGTCTTAGCAAAGAACAAAAATAAACCCTCACTAGTCACTTCTTGCAAGTGTTGCTCCCAAGGGATGGGGGGGGAAATTTGTGCTCCAAGATATACACGAAGAAGCTGCCTACGCTGCTGCGTGGGAAAGGGTTTAATAGGGAGCAGAGAAAGAGCCTGCGTGTAGGAGGAGAAAAGAGCAGATGTTAGCAGTGCCTTTTTGTTTTCCTGGATGGCATGGGAGGCAGGGAAGATGGAAAGAAAAACTCCCCTTCTGCAGAAATAGAAGCTGAAGATGGGTAAGGCATTTTCCACTTGTCTAGGCTGAGCTCAGAGGTGGTTCCAACATCTGTAAGAAGAGGATCAGGGCCTCACTTACAGTACCACACACACTAACCATCTTGGAGCACCACAAAAAGAAAGAGCCTCGTTGTGAGACACCAGACCTGGAAATGACTCCACTGTCCTTATGAAGGCTGGAACAGGTTCCCCTCATGCTCCCTCAGACACTCTGGAGCTGGAGACAGTCAAAGGGTGCCAGGGGCTTCTCCCATCAGGAACACAATGACAAGTTTCTGAATACATCAACGATTTCAATTCCACTACAAAAACTTTAGTGACTTTCCAAAGAATCATCTCTCTCCCCAGAAAAGCCCTGTGGCATGCAAGTACACATAATGTGATGTGTAACACTCCAAGAAAGGGAGGGCTGGATAATTCACCACATCAGATGTGCACGTTCCATTCCCAGGCCATGTTATTGCACTTAATATCTTGAACTTTTATGCCAGGCAATTTGAATATCTCCAATGCAGATTCCAGGTGAATAACAATGGCTGGTGAGCTATTGGACACACACAAACCCTGCTTCTCATCTGAGAAGAGAGGCTTTTTCTCAGAAGAAAGGACTTGCAGGTAGGATATGAAGTGGAAAATTAAGCCAGAAGAGGAGCAAATGGTGTCTTACGGGTGCACAGGACAGGAGATTGAGAGGACAAAATGTCTGTACTTACCACAAATATCTTCTGTTACTTGGCTTGCAAAGTAAAGTTTGCAAAAACCTGTCATAGGTTTTAGAAGCCCTGAAGTTAACCTCTGGCACTGCACAGAAGATGCCTTGGAAGATTTTTGACTCAAATATTTGACAGAATTTGTTTTTCTGTAACTCAGAGAAGGACTGGGACTGCGCAGATCTTTCAGAAGTGCCTTAGTTCTGCATGCAGAGGCCATTTCAGTATCCAGTTGACTGCTTTAGGTGTGTTTTTTTATGTAGTTTTGTTCACTGGCAGAGGCTGCAAAGGCTGTTCATTCTATCTCCCCACATCTTTCCATTCTGAGCAGGGCACAGACACAGGGGCCCTTTAAACCCTGCATGAATGAGGCTCTCATAAATTCCATATTTGAGAAACTCTGGCTGTATCCTTTGGTCATAAAAAGAAATTAAAGCTGCATATAACATACAGTACCCTGTAATCCTGCTGCACAGCCTTGTGCCTGCATAAATCAGACTCTCATGAATATTGCACTGTACCTGCAACAGCCTGACCCAGGAGTTTAAAAAGGATAAATCAAAGGGAAACAAAGCTACAGTCACAGAAAGGCTTTACAAACAGCACCTACTTTCTGAGAGCCTTAGAGATCACAAAAATCTGAGAAGTGCACAGAATTCAGGGACCCAATCAAAGCCACAAAAGGAGGAGAGAGCAGATATTTTTCCTCCTCTCTTGCCACAGTGAAGCAAACCTTGGAATACACATCAAATCCTCTGGCAGGAGTTTTCTGGTCATGGAGAGGGACAAGCTGTGAAACATCCAGAGTGTGGAGAGGAGCAAGAAAGAAAAACTATTTTATAAACCCTGGAGGGAGGAGGACCTGAGCTTCAACAGTGCTTTTCTACCAGAAATAACTCACAAAAACTTAGGATTTCAAATTCTGTCTTTGTTAAATATAATGAACGACTCCATATATTTTTAATTCAAAAACTTAAAATAAGAAAAAGTCAATCTTGTCCAGCTCAAAAAATAGAGAGCAGCAACAGCTTTTATTAACAACTTCCTCAGAGACCTAGAAAACACGTCACAGTGCTCAGGGGGAGTTTTTTATTGCTGAAATCTTCAGTAATGGGCAAGAAAAAAATTCAGCCAAGACATCCCCCTCAGCCCCCTCCATCTTTTCCAGTTTATTTGCAGCCCAACAGGTCATCCCTCACAGAATTTGTGCATGGGAACAGCACAGTGGCAGGAAAGGGAAAGGGAAAAATACAGTGTGAGTCCACCTTCTCTGAGTGGATTCAGAAACCGTGGGTCAAGATTGTCATTCCCTGGCCATTAACTTGCTTTGCAACCTTTGCCAAGTTAAGCACTCCGCCTCAGTTTCCCCACTTGGAAATAGTAAAGTTTTGTATTTCAAACTCCATGGTGTCCACCAAGCACCTTATGATAAGCCACTTGAGCTTTGACCTGCAGAATTTTACACAGGAGTTTTGCACAGATTTGCTGTCTGCCACCTTCCCTCCAAACTGTGGATTTTTGCTTTCACAGCAGCACCCCCCTTTCAGTTCCTCAGTGCTACTCATGTCAGCCAGAAACACACCTCGTGCTCCCTGTTCCTGTGTATCAAAATCCTACATTTTAAGACATTTTGAAAAGGTTTGTACTGCAGCCAACAAACACTGTTAAAGGGTATTGAAAGCTTCTTCCATTGCCATTAATTGAGTGAAGAGAAAACAGATTCCACTGCTGTCATAGCACATCAAAATAACTAGTTCAGCTATAAATAGCTTAGCTTACTCACTTTTTTCTGTTCCTCTTTTTTAAGGTCAAGGCTGCAGACAAAAGGAATAGCAGCACATCCCAGAGGAGCATCCTTCTATTCTGCTTGAATTCAGGCAAAACAGCGAGACAAGGAGCGCATCTGTAATCAATGATCCCAAGGCTACACAGTTACATCATAATTAGAGAAATAATTAGTCCCATTTAGGTAGGAAGAGGGGGGAAAGAGTGCTAGCAAACCCACATATACGCAAATTTACCTTAGACTAATGAGTATTTTCAAACCAATTTTAGCTAAACTGCCTTTAATTTTGCTGGACGATGCTTCTATATCGACTTGGCTTTATTGTTAATAATTTCGGCATTAAGTAGAACTTCTACACAAGAAAAGCCAATGGAACAAGCTGTGACACCAAGGTGTTTTCTTCACCTTAATTAAGGGGTTTCAGACCTCCCCTTGTGCAAGCCCTGCTCTTGCATTTCCTGCAGTTGACTCTGTCCCATCTGCTGCTTGCTAGAGGTGATAACCTGAATATCCAGGCACCCTGATGGCACGAGATCAAGATACTATAAAGATCAATAAGAATAAGCAGTTGTAGCAACTCTGATCCCAGTGCAGGTCAGGTCAGCAGATCTACTCTGCTCCTAGATGTATATAATAGAGACTGCTTTAGAAAGGTGTGCATTGCTTGACACAGCAGCCACACCATCTCCCTTCACTTTTCCTGCTGGATTAGCTTTGCCATCATTTCAGAATTGTCACTATGTTCCAGCAATTAACACCTTCAGTATACAACAAATCAAATCTACACTAGATGAATATGTTTTATAGTTGCATTAATTAGATCTCTGAATTTCTGTAAGAATGCTCTAACAGAGCTGTTTGTGTGAGGTTATTGTTATCCCCAGGGTAAATTCCCCTGCTGCTCAAGGATGAACTTAGGTATTCAGCTACTTTGGGGTAATGTTTATTTTATGCAATTCACATCCTCAGTTCCAGACCATGAGCTTCACAATGGTGTATTTAGATCCATCTCTAGTGACTGCATGAGACCTAAAATATTTCTTTTCTTCCCTCCCAACTTCTCAACTCTTTGAAACATCATCAGTCACAGAACCCTCTTTCCTCATGCTCAGTCAGGCCCATGCAAATGGGGACTGCAGTCTCTCTCCACTGTTGAAAGCAAAATAAGATTTTCTGCAATTGTTGAGTTTTCACAGGAGCCAGTGGGAGTTAAACATCCAGCTTGAAAAATGTATTTGCACTCAGGCAGGCAGGTCTGGCAGGTCTTCAAGTGGATCCTGACCTACTCGCAGATATTTTTGCCTGCCTAGTCTCACATGCAACCATATTTTCCACGTACACTTATCTACCTGTCACACACAATGATGTATAAGAAGAAGCAAGAAAAGCAGGTGATTACCTTTCCCCAGTCAAGTGCAGTGGAAAGGTCAGATTTAATATGAAGCTGAGGGGCAATGAAAGACACAGAAAACGTACAAAAATAGAGCGTAGCCGTGCTGGGAGGGAAGCGGATCTGCTCATCCCCATGGAACAACCAGCAGCAGGGACACATCATTCATCTCCACACAGGCTCTTTATTGCTCCCTGGTCTTTGATTTGGGACTTGGTTCCACTATCATGGAAGATATATTTTCGGAAAGATATGAATGAGGCAGGTATATAATTTCTTTCTGCATGGCCTTCAGCCCCCTATGATGGTTGCCCAAGTTCTCCACAGAGCCACTGACATTCAGGACCCACCAGATCCTTGAGTCCCCGCAAAGAAATTGGATTGTTCCAGGCTTTTATGATGGAAAAGACACTTTTCCTCAATCCCACCCTTCCAATGGCTGGGGAGCTGCTACATACTGTATACACAGTACTGCAGTTACTTATTTTAATTTTGGTAGTGTCTTTGCTGGACTCCTACAAAATCAGCACCTAAATGGAAATAAATGCACAATGCTTCAGCTTTCTGCATTCAGGGGAATTCAGTGTAGCCCCTTCCCATGTCCTAAATACAGCTGGGTGTTTCACAACTTCTGTATCTAAATTAGGTTTTTCCATGAACATTTTTTTCCTGTTATTCTGCCTAAAACCCAGAGCAAATTCCAAGGAGAAATTCTCATTGGACCATTCACTGGAGCTTGAGTCCCACATCCAAAGCACTAAGACTGAAGATCAGTTGCAGAAAACAGAAGTTACATCATTTCACTGTTGAAAACAAGCTCCTACTTTTACTCTCCCACGTAATTTTGAATTCAGGATTCCAAGTGCCTTTTTGCACTCAGGTCTATGCAGACCCGGTTTGGATGGATGAATGCCTTGAAGGTTATGGGTAAGACCTCAAACCTGGAAGTGATTATTCTCAAAGCTGAGAAAGGAAAATTCCTGAAGATCTCCATGATAAGTTGGTAAGAAATAATGGAGAATTATTTCATTTAAACAGAAAGAACAGTTCAGCCATAGCATAGACTTGTGATAGAGACAGTGTGAAAGTTATCAGATGAATATCTGCATGCTAAATATTTTTAATATTGAAGAGAAATGTAACTATTTACTGCCCATGATGAAGCCTGGGATTCCTGGAAGGGTACCCTGCCTTGCTGCTTTTTCATATTCCCCATGTCTGCCTCTGCCTTTCAAATGAGTGCCATGAATCACAGTCTAATAGCAATGTTTTAAAGAACTACTTCTTTCCTAGGAAGTCAGAACAATCCCACTTAAAAGTGAACTCTGTGAATGTGCCAAATATTTAGAGAGCAAATCTCAAACCCAGAAGTGATCTGCTTCCTTTACCTGCAGACCCTGGGTGTGATGCAGATATCAGCACTCCCAGCATCTCTTGCAGGCTTGTTGTGTGAGCTCATGAGGGGAACTAAGAAAAATTATATATAGAATCAAGAATATATTCAGACAAACAGCTAACTCTGGCCAGATAAAAAAAATCAGTATATCATCTAAACTAGTCTAGTCACCTAGACCTTTCCTATTGGAAGTTTGCTTTCCCCACAGGGCCCCATTGAGCCACCCCTTCCATCTGAAATGTAGCAGCACCGACAGAAGAGCTGGTTTCAAACCTCTTTAAGACCCATATGAAGAGTCTATGCCCTGCAGCAAGTTTGGCAGTCAGCACTTTAAAAGATAAACTCAGCTCCAGAATGATGATTTGCATAGTGCATAGTGACTAAAATTAGCCTGCCTCAACCCCATCACAGGAGGAAGTCTGAGTTGCCACTGCAGTTTCAGGTTTCTTGGCTTTCAGAGAAATTCATAGCATCCGAGGAACACAGACATATCTTCTGTGCAGCCCTGTTCCTCTTGGCTGGCACTGCTCTCTCAAGCTGCATCTCAAAGCTGTCCTACAGCATCAGCAAAAGCCTTGTCTTTCCTCACATGGGAAACCAGAATGTGCTGAAACTTATGAAAGAGGTTTTTTCAGTATGAAAATGTTTGGGAGATGAATTAGTAAGGAGAGAATGCACTTCAGGTCACAAATAGTCTGTCTTGGGTGTAGGAAGGGCAAAACCTCCTTGAGAGTTAATTACCATATAAGACAGAAGTTTCCCAAAGCAGACATATACTGGAAGGTGCTCTGCAGGAGACATACACCATGCAAAGTTGGGTAAATATAAACTGGTAGTTTAATCTTCATTAGCTGCGGGATGAAGGTGAGATCCCCAACTTGACTCTCAGCAACTGCCCCCCAATATCATTGCATAATGGTTTGTGTTCCTCTGTCATAATTTAAAATTGTGATTTAGCTAGCCAGAGAGCTCACATGCTCCCTCGGTCTCATTTTATGCTGCAGATGAACAGATGTCCATAGGAGATCATGCTAGTCTACCATGGATGTCCCTGTTGAACTCAAATTATTAAAAAAGTCAATCATTGGCTTAGTGCTAAGCTGTTGTGGCTTTTTTTGGTTGGTTTTTTTGGGTTCTATTCAGCTTGAGATGTGGCTTGTTTCCCCAAGATACATAAATAATTCATGCAGTTATGAAGTGGGATAACTCAGGACCTGTGTGAAGAGTGCTGCTGGCTCAGATCCCCCTGTCACCTACTGAACAAACCCAGCTCAGCTCCCTTCCTTCATTCACCCTCTGCTGCAGGTCAGGCCATGGGCTCTCAGGCCACATTTCACAGAGTTCCTCTATCCCTGCAAGGTCCCAGACACCTTTGAATCCAAGATGACTGCTATCAGAGGCTTGTAGCTTAACATTTGTAGTAAATTTGTATAAAACAGACTTGCTGTAGCAACAATCCAATAAAGTATTTGGGTTTATATTTTATATGGACACAAGCCAGCAACTAATTTAATTTTCTGCTCTGTTGTAGAATTGAAAGGTAATGATGCACCCTTAAAAATGCATTTAAAAATATTTAGTAACTTCTCTGACTACAGTACGCATCTTATGGAGGGAGCCCAGAGTAAAAGCTCAGTGATGTGGAGAGTCCTGGCTGGATGGAATTAGGAAGAGAGCAGCCCCATGACATGAAATCCAATGACACATTGAACTTCTGACCTATAGGAGAAATCTGATCGTCACCACCCACCTTCTTCTTCATTTCAGCTCTGTTCAGGAAAACAAAAGTCTTCATTCAGCATTCAATTTTCTCCACTCTCCATCACTGGAATTTTTGTATGAGCTGAATTAAATATGCCAGACTTTGAAGGTAAATGTCCTCAGTGGCTCAGTGATTTCCACGATGTCTTTCTGTTTCTTTAGCCATTGTCATTAAGCTTCATTCTGTTCTGATGAGGCACTATAGGAAAGTGAAGTGCGCCTGTGTCCTGCTTTACTGTGGTTTAAGGAGAATAAAATACTGACTCTAGTACTACTGGATTACTTTTTGTCTGAACTAGAGGCAGTCAATGCGTTTTGCCTACTTTAACCACATTCTCTGCTCTAAAGTTACTAAGTATTAACCCTGAAGTCCTTGTTCTGGATTTCCAACATCCAAGGCAAAGTTTGAGCCAGACACAGACTACACAGAGTTTAATGACCATGCAGAGGTGGTGAGTTGGAGTGGAAGTGCCCAATAACTTGCAGTGTGCCACCACAATGGGGCTGACACATCTGCAGTGTGGTGTGGAGATAATTAGGCCTTAAAAGACATGGCACCATGGCTGGATGGAGGCCAGCTCAGAAGTCCTGCTTATCTGAGCTCCTGCTCAGCTTCAGGCACATTGCTCTTTGCTCATCCATGGCTGAGCTCCCTGGGGATCTGGGCGTGCGTAAGAGGACAAGGGCTCTACCCACCCCTGCTCTGATAAGCTAAAAACAGATTGAAGGTCTAAGTCAACTACACTTGAGCATGTGATAAAATTCTTTGCTAAACTGGGGCCTAAGTCAGTGTGCTCTTAGGGTGGAACTCAAATAGCTACTCATGGAGGAGAAAGAACAGCCACACAAATGGAGCCAAAGGTTCTCCTGGGGTGATGGGCTGGGGTGAGCAGCAAGAGCCCAAGCAAATGGGGAAATGGCCTGATGCAAGAGGAGGAAGTATTGTGTGAGTGGCTGTGTGGCTGTGGCTTGGGAGGAGGAATTTCCTCATGGGAATGTTGCCAGGAGGGTGAGGAAATTCCTTGCTTTTCCAGGCTGAAGCAACTAATGAAGAAGGTGTGAGAAAAAGGTTCTGTGCTGCTGGAAGTATCACTGAGACACAAGAGGAGTGGTGATTTGGGTTGTGGACTCCAAAATAGCACACTGGCTACAGACCTTGAAAACTCTGAAAGGATAAAGTTATAGAGACCTTCATCTCACATAAATATCTGTGGTAACCATTCAGGAGGTTTAGGGCAATGGCTTGTGTAGTCGAGGATAAAAATGACCCAGGTCTAAGATACCAGCCCCAGATTTCATCCAAAGTTCTGGAGACCAAGTGTTAGCTGAGTCCTGGAGCTCCTCAATACACTAAGCTTCTACTGCTGGACTGCTGTTTGGGGCTTTTGGGCCACCTCACCATTCCTTGCTCTAAAATGCACTAAAACTGCTTCATCATAAAGTAGGGGAGAGCTTCTGTCCTTCTGAAAGAATTTGTGGAAAAGGCAGGGAAGGACTAAAAAGAAATGTTCAGGGTTTTGTCTCTTTTGGAAAATAAGTAAATTGCAATCTGGGGCGGGGCATAAATTCCCACGAAAACAATACATCAGGAATTACACTCTGAAATTGTTAGAGCTATATGTGCAAGAACCCAGCTTCTCCACTTCCAAAGACACTTCAGCTACAGCCAAAAAAATCTGTGAAAGACAGAACCAACCAACCTCCCAAAAATGCATTCCTCCTAAGGGTGGTTTTGGACACTGTGCTGACTGACAATAGGCTTAGAGCTGTGCAGAAAAGCTGTTTCTGGAGATATTCCTACTACACAGAGGGAAAGAAGACTTCATGCCTGAAGGATGTCCTTGATTACATCTCCATTTCATAGGCACCATTTACAACTCATTAGAGCCTAAAAGCAGTATTTTCTTCTGGTCAGAAGAGACAGCAGCCTCTCTTCTGTTTTTATACCAGGGGAAAAAAAAAAAAAAAGTTTTGAACTGACTCTTCTAGATAAATAGCTCTTAAAAGTAAGTGTAGTGCTCATGATGAATCTCATGTAGGGATTTGCAGTTACTTTTCATGCCACAGATCACAAATTAATTAAGAAAATCTTGTCTCTTGGAAATTCTTCTATTCACAGTTGCATCAAGTCACTGTAGCAGTAACTTGCATGGAAAAATAACATTGGGGATAATTTTATTTTTAGCTGTCTTAATGAAATATAGCAGATGGAAATAAAGAGGAGAAGTCTATCCTATGTGACTAGCCATCTGTCTGGGAAATCAGCAGTATTTCGTGGATCACAGATAGAAAATTAGTGGGTAATTAACATCAGTCTTCAAGCTACCCTACAATTCTTCACACTCATAATTCTACTCTATAGAGTGGCTTTCAAATGCCACCCAGAGCTTGCCTGGCTGTGAGAGATGAGCTCATAGCACCTCCTCTGGCTTTAGAGCTCTAAACATTGGGCTGAACCCCAGCAGTTCCCTCCCATCCTGCCCTCCCTCTCACACAAAGCTGACAGTGATCACATAAAATCTACTCTCCCAACTACCAAAACCCTAAGGACTATTCCAGTCAATCTAAATTTGCTTTTTTGATGTTCCTATCCCACTCTCAGTTCTCTGGCACACCAAGCACTGGGATTTGCACTGGGCATGCCATACAAACCAGGTTACCAACTTGAACATTGGGTAAAAAGCTATTATCCTAGTTTTTTGTGTTTGGTTTATTTCTGGCATGTGGCTTTTCAAGTCCATTGAGTAGCTGGTCTGGAATCTCACTCTCCAAACCCGCTCCAATGTCTTCCATGCATTGCTCTGCTGGAGGAAGTCTGCCTTGTTTAATGACATCTTAAACAGACACACAATCTTGACACTGCTAAAGGTCAGGCAGCCTGAGCTTTTGGAGATGAGATAGTTGCTCAGTACTGTCATTGTTACACCCTCTCGGTGCCCACACATGCTGCATTACATCTCTGGGTTGTTCTCTCCTTCCTTTCTGGAAAAATCAATGCCTTCTCACAAGAAAGGTTTTGTATTTCACCCTTAGAGAGTAATACTTATTCCTCTTTGGTACCAGGATATTGTTATCAGGCTGCTTTAACTTTGTTTATTACCTCCATTCCCCCAGCTGCTACAATTCACTTGATACTGGTTTGGTTATTTTTATGCTTTGATTTAAGAACAGTGCGCTCCAAGGCTGCACTTAAAGAAATGCCCAAAGAGTGGAGCCAAGGGAGTCATCAACTTATTTACTGGACTGAGCTGAGCCCAACACGATGCCTTAGGAAATAACCTCTCTTCCTGGAAATCCATGGATAACTGTTAAACTCTACTGTAAGGAATAAACATAATTAATGTTCACAAAACCCTTGGCACGCAACATGCGAACATGATATAGCAGGTGGAAATCGTGTTGTTCTTCATACAGAGTAAGTGGCTCCACTGACAGAGCTTAAATCTAAGTAATCCTCTTTGTAGACCTACTTGAGTTTTGGCTGTGTCTATTACTTTCATGGCCCTTTTTCTCCCACCGCTGAATGAGTAAGAAATCACAGTTTGCTGGAAAATGCCAAATATTTGCAAACGTGTTTCAGTCTGCCCTTTCCAAGCTTGAAGGTAGATTTACAAGTCATGGAAATGTTGCCTCCACACTGCACCAATGCCTTTACCATCTCCCCCCCATCTTCCTTCCAGCCCATCTCAGGAGAGATGAAGGAATCAAGGCTGGGATGGGATGGGAATATCAGTAGAGGGATGCCATCAATCAGGCCCCCCCTTCCCACTTTCCTCTGAAAAAGGAGAAAACTTACCTGTTAGGAAATCATTGATATGCACCCCAGCTGATCCCACAAGGGTTCATCTATTGAGGTGTAAATGCTGCCCCCCAGAGCAGCTGGTGGGGTTGAGTGCGTGCTGCCTTTCCAGGTGAGCCATCCTCCCAGAGCTGTGTCCCTTGTGGGATGATGGGGCTCCTGGTGGGTGAGATTCATCTGTGGGGTGGTTTGCTCTGATAGAGTTTATCTGCCTAAAAAATGGGAATTGTAGAGCTTCCACTCTCCATAAAGATATAATGAGGATTATCCAATTAACACACAAAGGGTTGCTAGAGAACTGAAAAGGAAGAGCTTATGAGATATAAAAAACTATTTGCTTTTTAATGAAAAAAGAATAAAGATATGATCCTAAAAACAGATGCAGGGTCATGTGCTTTCTGCACATCCTTTGCCGTGACATAGTTTCTGTTTCAGTTACCTGTGCACATCTGGAAGGGAGATCAACCTTCTCCTGCTTTTTTACCGCCTGGACATTGAACAGACTCAAGAGTGAGTGTGCAGAGGTGCTGCTGCCCAGAGAAGGGTGATCCCCACTTTCACTCCTTTGCTGCACTCTTATCTACACTCTGAGGAGATGTACAGGATTGACTTCCCTGGTATTTCATATCCAGATTAAAGTAGTAAAGACAGCAGGGTGGTTCCGGATGTCTTCCCCATTTCTTCTTCTAAAGTTTTGTGCAGCCAGAAGGTTGCCCAGAGACCAAGACAAAGGGAATTTCTTCATTAGCTTTACCTAAGCTGAATTTCCCAACAGTGAACCCAAAAGTTATTTTGGAAAAGCTGTTGGCTCTTTGCTATCATTTCTATTTCAACTCCAGGAACAAGGCTAAGCCTTTTGCAAGGCAAGCAGCTTCCTCTTGTCAAGAGGACTCCAACAATGAGGCAAAGCTCAGACCTGGCCACATGTGGTGGAGTCGCCACACCATGGTAAAAGCCTGAATCCACTGCTTTGAAGCTACCTGGAGTGTTGGATAGGCACATACATGGGGTCCTGTGGAGTGCACATCCCCAGTTTCTCCTCCCAAGGACTACAAGAATCCTTTGCCAGGTCTTACTCTGCCTTCTTTTCTCCACCCATTCCAGCCTGTTTTCAGTACTTGTAGCAGCAGAGAACACAGAGCTCATTTCAAAATCCCTCTCTGCTCTCGTGGCTGAATTACCCTGTTACGATCTGATAATACCAATGATCCCAAATCGAAACAAATAACAAACCCCTCTCTGTTAATAACCTCAGAGAGAGTGCATGTTTATATATCTACAGGATCTCAGTCAAAGTGGTTTCCAAGCATAAACAGCAAGCTGCACATGAAACAGCCAAATGCAGCACCCAAAGACACTTCTCCTGAGCCTTGGAGTCAGCAAAAAAACAAAGCTCAGGCCAAGCTCAGGTGGCATGGATGAGAAGAAGGAAAATGAGTGTAAATACACGTTTCTCACAAAAGAAAATGACGCTTCACTACTTCATAAGTTTGTAAGACTCTTTGTTTAATTTTACTCAGTCATTGTCTTACACTATTATCTTTTCTTATATTTCTACACCTTTTCTACTCAGTATAAATTGAGGGGATAAGATGTGAACATATAAGAAGTTGCTAAAGTTGCTTGCTGTTTCTAAACTTCAGTCAAGTCTCTGTAGGTCTAAAACAAAAACAACTATAATGCCTAAACACAATGCCTTATATATGCAAGTTTCATGTAAAGATATATAACAATGTTCAATTGCTCAAACACATGCAAGTTATCAAAAAAAAAAAAAAAAGGCTAAGTTTCTTTTATAGCTAGTCTTTGTGAATTTTTAAGGATACTTTCAGTTTGCAAAATTCTCTGTTATTTTCTGACGGCACAACTGTGTCTCCTTTTTATAAGGGTAGTTGTAAGATCCCAGTAATTTTGTCTTCTTAAGAATAGTAAGTCTTTAAAGCCATCGAAAAGCAGAAATATAAAAGCCTCTGCCTTACTATAAGGATGTGCAGCGATTGTGCGACTTTGTCTCTGTACTTTTAGCATGGCAAATCTGTGAAATTGAAATTTGCGAATACTCAGTCTACTAAATCTTGCAGCCTATCAGAATTTAATTTTTCATGTAGATGTATTTCATTTACAGTTTTTTTTTTGAGAGATGATGTCTGAAGGACCCCTAATCACCCCTTGCAGCCTCTTAGATATCTTGCTTTCCACCAGCAAATAAATAGTCTGATGGTTGAAACACCACGTAGCTTGGGGAAGCCTGCTATGCTAGTACCTAACATTACCATAATTTGTGACTAAAATATTAGGCACAGGAAATTTGTCCATCAATTTGAATTTAACTGCAATAAACAAAATTCACTTTTAGGGTGGAAGAAGGAGAATAGTAGCCTCAGTATTGGCCCCTGGGGTTGCTGTTGCAAAAACTTAAAAAATGCTAAGAGAATTTAAAGTGCTGGCTGAGTAGGCAAACCAAAGCTATGTCCTAGACACTGAGTGAGCTGCTCACAAATGCTAATATCATCAAGCATATAACACTGCTAAACCCAAGCAACAACAGATGTTTACTGCCTGCCCATGGACATGGCTACCAGGACTTTAAAAATATGTGCAACTTCAACGCAAACATTCAGAAACTAAGGGAGCAAGTAAAGGACTTAAAAGCTGAGAAGAACTCAAATTAGATCAATAAACTTTTGGACAAGGGGGGTCTGGCAATAGGTTTCATCTTTCATTAAAGTGATTTTGTAAGTTGTAATTATCGTTTTTGTAATTTTGTTCATGTTTCCCTGTTAAGTGTCTGCAAAATCCATTAAGGAAGTCTTCACAGTAAGAAAAAACAAGGGAGTTGTGGGAACCCTAAAAACCCCCTCAGGGAAACTTCCAGGCTTTGCCCTAGGAAGACTTACCATACAGTTCCCTGCCTAGGCTGAAAGACAAAACTCCCTTCATGGTGCCTTGCAAAACTACTGCCAATCTACCCTGGATTGTTTCCCCCATTGGTCACTTAACCCTGCCCTCCCTAATTGTTCATCCCTCATATCCCTCTATAGGTTGCCTTGCCCTTTGTACCGCCCCTATGCCCTCAGATCATTGGTCACTGACTCCTTACTTAACCCCAGAGTAGCACGTGATCTGGGTCTTCTGCCATGATCTCTTCAGCGTGCTGAAATTAACATTGCTGGAACATATCATACAGGAGGCCCTGCCTGTCCTTCCGCCGCTGAGGCAAGTAGGTGTGTTATGAACAAATCCCCGGTGAATAAAAAAAGTGTGTGTGGGGGGCAGGTTTGGACATCGGTAGCCTGTGGGCAGCTATGGGGTGGGGGATAAAATCTGCCCAGTGGAATCTGCCCCGGAGGACTGGGCGGGCCAGGACGGGATTTGATCCCTGCAACAGGAGCACCCTGCAGGGCAGGCACTCTGTTGCATAGCAACTGCATTGTCTGTGTGGGGGGTTCACCGCTTTGAAGCCGCCTAAGCTTAACTACCTACCAATTCACCTGCTAATGAGTTCTAACAGCCTGGGGACAGCCCTTTCTTTCAGAAAGCATGGACCCGACCC
>VZUI01067287.1:0-42633 GCA_013401135.1 Cettia cetti | reverse complement strand
AGGCAGGGAAGCAGGCAGGGAGGCAGGCAGGCAGGGAGGCAGGCAGGGAAGCAGGCAGGGAGGCAGGCAGGCAGGGAGGCAGGCAGGGAGGGAAGCAGGCAGGGAAGCAGGGAAGCAGGCAGGGAGGCAGGCAGGGAAGCAGGCAGGGAAGCAGGCAGGCAGGCAGGGAGGCAGGGAGGAAGGCAGGGGCGTGTCGAGCAGGGCCCGCTCGGAGGAGCCCTCGGAGCGGCGCTGCGTTGGCACGGGCGGGGCGAGCGGCGCCACCTGCTGGCGATGCCGGGAGCGCGCCGGGACCCGAGGCCGGGCTCCGGAGCAGCCAAAACCCCTTCGAGACGCTGGGTCTAAAGAATCTAGGGATGGGAAAATCGCATCGAATCCTCTGGGTCTATTGCTGAAATGTGGAAATAATTTGTTCACAGATGCCCGTTCCCTTGACAGTTGTGCTGCTTGGTTTTTGACATCTCAAAGCCTTTCTTTTCAAGTCTTCTGTTTGAAGATTGAGCCTTCTGCTACAGGGTTGAACCTCATGGCTCAGAAAGCTGCCTGGAAGAACTGTGTTTTAATTGTGTTTGGTTGCTCAGTTCTGATCTCTAGGTGAACAGGAATTAATCTCTTTCTGGAGTGGCAGATATCACTGAGATCTGCCCCGTTAATAGCCTAGTTGATTCTACACTTAGTATTAATCTGTTTTACAATTGCTCTGGAAGACTTGGCACCCCCCACTGGTTATACCTTTACACCACAGGCAGGAATATCGTCAGGAGTCTCACCTGCCTTTCGGTTTTTGTTTTTCAGGCGGTACCAGAGAGATTGGGTCTGCTCTCACCAGGATGTGTATGAGGCACAGAAGTATAGAGTCCAAACTCCGGCAGTTCTCAAGGTGGGTGGCTCCATACCTGGCCCAGCACCGGAGATTGCTCTTTCATGTGCTGCTGGGCACACCTAAAGCTGTTCATCAGCATTGGCTTCTCAGCTGACCTCTGCCTATGTCAGTGAGAGCAGCAGTTGTTTTCTCCCTGCACCGCATTGGATGCTGGGTTTCACTGCACATTTATGGGGCTGGGCCAGTTCACCTCAAATCACCTCTAAATGCTGCAAATTCCCACTGTCAGTCCCTGTTGCTCAGTGCTGAGCAGGCGGCTGCTGATGTGACCAACTGACCTGTCTTTGTTTCAGGCCTTTCAGCTTTGTCACTAAGTTCTAAACGAGCAGCAGCAAGTGTGCTGCTTCCTCAGCTTACTGCAGAGCCCAAATATCTTGCGGCCAAGAGAAAAACCTTCATCAGAGCAGTATAGGAAATGCAAATTCTCTCATCCTGTTTCTGCAGTTGAAATTGGACTGCAGAGGTGATGAGAGAGGATTAACTCATGTGCAACCTGGGCTGTACAAAACAACCTATTTCTGTAGTCAGTAGTAGTTTGCATGTGTGCCTTTTTTAACCAGACTTAAAAGTTATACTTCACCTTAGGTGAACAAAAATAATGCTTCACCATTTGCCTGATGACCTGCTATGTTTTTTCCCTTTTTTCCCCCATCCTTGAAAGTGTTCAAAGCCAGGTTGGAATGGTATAAGCAGCCTGGTCTAGGTGACCTTGACCATGGCAGGCTGGTTGGAACCAGATGACCTTTAAGGTCCCTTCCAATCCAAGACATTCTATGATTATTCTGTGATTACTTTAAAATAAAGTTATTTATGAAATTGGCCATGAGGAGACATTTTTAGTCTCCAGTTACCACAGAGTTAGCTGTTTAAATGGTTTGGTCCCAGTCTCATTAATTAGTGGAGCATTACTGGTGCTGTGTCATGGACTCCACCAGTGTGAGGTGAGGCACATCAGTGGGCAGGATATTGTTCTCTTGTACAGCTGCACTGTCTTGTGTATATACATGTGCTATTTAAGTTTATAATCTCCATGGCTGCTTGAACCTTTCTCGTCTCCAGAGTTTCCATTTAAACTGTGTGACGGTTGAGTAGGATCTGTTTACACTGAACTGTTTCAGGTCATTTCTCTGCTTTACACTCTGTTCCTCACTGTCCAGAGCTCTTGTAATTCTGGTTATCTTGTGATGTGGATTTTTGATAATTTTTTTTATCTGCTTTTTTTCTTTTGCTTTCTCTAGTGTAAACATTTTTATGTTCTGGTATTTACATTGTGACACTGGTAGCTGTCACAGCAAAAAATAAAAATACTCCAATATTGACCTTGGCTCTCTATGTAAGAATAGGGGCATCTGCAGGATTTGATTGCTCTTTGTGTTTTTTCAACAAAATTAGTGCTTTAATTGACTGTCTGATAAACCCACTTCAAGAACAGATGGAAGAGTGGAAGAAAGTGGCCAATCAGCTGGATAAAGACCATGCAAAAGGTAGTTACAGAGGAAGAATTCTTTAATAGGAATAAGATTATAATATCAGTTTTCCTTCCTCTTTTTATGTTTGTACTGGGGAACTGAATGACTTGCTTAAATATGTGTAGCAGTTTTTCTCTTCTAGAACACTCCTCTCCCAAAGTGCCTAACCCTTTCCAAATGCATTTTGAAGGTTTAGTTTGCTGGACCCCCAGGGGTGAGTTGCTTTTCTAGATTTGTAAGCAGTGGCTGGGTTTAACTCTGTTAGCCCACTCTCCCTGTATGAGCTGAGGATTGGAGATGCCACGTCTATCCCTGCAAAGCCCTGGGGTGTCGTTAAAAGCAGCTTGTAAGATCATGTTATGCCTCAGCTAGAGTCTCCTCCAGAGAATGCACAGCCCTGTAAAACACTGAGCATTGTTATTTTATACCTGATGCCATACAGAAAGTGCACCTGGGGAACAGGAGAGCTCTGCTGTGGGGCATGGGATGCCCAGGGCTGCAGTGGTGATGATGGCTCCAGAGGCTTTCCTGGGGTAATGAGCAGCAGGCAGTCAAGTTTTGCACAGCAAGCACATGTTGATAAATGTCTTTGGCTTTGCAAAACTTGTACTGGGAATGGTGGCCCTCTAGCACAGATGCTGAAAGCAGGCTGCAGTTCACCACTGACTTGACCCTTAAAAATTTAAGACTTTTGTTATGTCTGGAAGAAGCAGCAGCTCCATGGGAACTGATGGGAAGGAGTGGGCTTGACCTCCAAAAGAGCTTGTCCTTCTTGCCCCATTATTACTGTGGTCAAACAGACACAGTTGAATCAGCAGCTCTTTAAAAACCTCCCACCTTGTGCTGCCAAGAGTGTTAAGCGTGTAGTGAGCAGGAGAGAGGAACCACATGAGGTCATGCCAGTAGGGGTGGCCCAGGCCAAAGTGGCAGTGAGATTTAGAGTTTACTGGGCAGACTTGGGTGTTGGGATTGCAGTTGGCCTCAGTGCAGTTCCTGTGCCTGCCATCAATCTGCTTCTTTTTCCATCTACAGGAGAGTAGTAACACTGATCTCCTTTGTAAAAGTGTACGTGTACATGTATATACATGCATACATGCCTTTTATATTCTTTTTAAGTATTTGTTTTCATATCTGGTACCTTTAGTGTTCCTGCACTAGAGGTTGAATTTGGGATTCTAATTCTTCTGGGATTTTATTTCTCCTGAGATCTGCAGCTCTGAAAATGAGGACAAGTGCAGTGTGCTCCACTTCAGCAGAAGGAGCTGGCAATGTGACCCTTCCTTGGGCAGAGTTTTAGCACCCTCTTCCTCTGCCTGACTCTCATGCTGGAGAGGGATCACAGGATATTCTCTGCCTTGCCATTTCTGGATAGCTGTTTTTTGAACACAGATGTTTCGAGAAACCTGTCATCTCTGTTTTCCATTCCTGAGAGTGGATGAAATGAAAAGCGCTCTAATTTTGTACTGTGTTCTCAGTTGTTATTTCTGTAAAGGCTTTGTTTATTTGGGAAAGATTTTGGTATGTGAATGTGCTCACACCCTCAAATGTTATATTAAGCCAAATGTATAGGCTTTACAAAACGTGAGTTCTGAGCCGCTTTGTTTAACAGTAGCTGTTCTCTAAGAGTTTGTAGTCTGACGTCTTTAAATGTAGCCATTTCTGTGAAAAACATTCATTTTGACATGGATTATATTGATAATAGAGATTGTGTGTGTTTTTTAGAATACAAAAAAGCCCGCCAAGAGATAAAAAAGAAATCATCTGATACACTGAAGCTACAGAAGAAAGCAAAGAAAGGTAACTTGCTTCATACTGTACTGTTAATAGCCTTCTAAGCTGTGCTCATTGACAAAGATTGAACAGGGATAGGGCTTTCTAGTGTAATCATCCTGGCTCTCTGATGTATTCCTGGTACTTACTTGGGTACCAGGATACAATTACTATGTGTCATTTAAATCACGTTCTGAAGCTACTGTCTAATGTTCTTATACAAAACCCTTAAAACAGTTTGTGCAAAGTCAATCATGTTTTAAAATAGAGCCCTTACTGCTTTTTCTTTTTAGGAATACTGACATTCTTAACATGACTTCTGCAGATACCCATAAAATTTTCTAGAATCTTTTGGAATAATATAAAAAAAGCCATTATGTAAATGTTCCCTAACTATTAACATTTCTCACTATTCTCTCTTTCTGTCGCTCTTCCTCTTTTTTCTTTTTTTTAACAGCCTGTGATCTCCTAAACCTAACTTTATTGATTAGACTGTGAGACAGTGGCATGGATTGTTTGAAGGGGGGGGAAAGGGTACTTGGCAATCATAGAAAACTAAAGATGAGTGAGAAGAAAAAGGGAATTTTCCTGAAAGGCAATTTGTGATTTTTAGCAGCTGTATCTCATACTCCTGCTGCTTTCCCAGCTCCACCTTGTCATAAGGGTTATCACTGTTCTGATGGAAACATGCAGCACTGCTAGCTGCAGCATTGCCACCACTAAGGGTTTTACTTGGCTGAGTGCAAACCCCACCAGGCTTTGCAACAATGATAGGGAGCTTGTACAGAAGACTTCCTGGCTCCCGTTCCTGCTGTGTCTTCCCAGCTGGGTCTGAGGTGTGCTTTGAGAAGCACTCAGTTTGCAGGTTGAAACTTGTCCTTCCCCTCCTGCCTAAAAACTGTGAACCCAGGGACAAGAATAAATGCTGGGGTAGGGAGTTTCTTGAAATTTTGAAATTGTGTGTTACCCAGAACAGGTGAGCTGTCTCTGACTGTCCTTCCATATAGGTGAGTCAATAATTACATTGGTAGAAAGCCAGATGACTGGAACACTGCTCTTGAATGTTAGCTGACTTTAGATAAGCGATGAGGAAAGGAGAGATGAAAGCCAGCAAGAGGGAGCTTACTTAGCTCAGTAGGTTCTGTGTGTCTGTTTGTCAGTTTAGTGTTTTAAATCAGAATGGTGATCATTAGGGGTACGTGACTTTTTGAGATAAGGTTTTATTTTTGGGTGATGCGAAAACATGTTTCTCATTTTGTGTGATGAAATGTCTGACTTCAGACCAACAGCTTTATAGAGTTTGTGATTTTCCTTCCGTGTCTCCTCCTGTCTTCCCCCCTGCCTTTTATAGTATTATTTCTTCTTGTCCTTGTGTGGTACAAACAACCCATCAGTGCACCGTAGGTAAGCACTGAGAAAAACATAAAAGCATGGGATGCTTTGGGTGAATGTCTGACATCTGGGAAGGAGGAGCCATTTTTTGAGCGTGATTCTATGGATTGACAGCTGTCTGGCTCCCCTTTATCCTGCTTCTGAGTGTTCAATAAATCAGTCTGCACTATTGAAGAAAGAAACATCATTTTCTGTAGAGTGTGAAGAGGAAGGAGAAGTACTTAAAAGTTACTGGAAAAAAAAAACAACAGCCCACTGTTCTCATACTGCAGATGCCACCTGCATCTGTCAGCAGTGGTTAAAGCAAGTAGACTTGGTCCTTGGATTTTCTGCTTTCATATCCCCCTCCTCAAATGTGAGCCAACTCTCATGATCAGAGTCAGGAAGCTGGTGTTTAGTCCTCCTTTAGGATTAAACATCTTTGAGCGAGGAGTGGAACAGGCCTCATTTTGCCATCGTTTTTATAGCAGCCATGATGTGATTGTAGTTTTCGTTTTTCGGGTTTTTTTGTGGGTTTGTGGGTTTTTTTTTAAATCTAATTCCCTTCCTTAATTTTGCTGTTATGATGTTCTTCTGGAGTTGTGGTGAAGGTGCTGTATTTCTGTGCTGTCCCCCTTGGAACTGCTGTCAGACACATGGTGTTTGCTCCAGAGCACAGAACCAAAGGGAGTCAGGGGAGTTTGAGTGTACAGATGGAAGAACTGAGGACTCACAGGTAGCCACTACAGGAAAAAGGAGGAACTGCAATATTTTTGAGGAGCTGAGAGTTGTTATCATGACCCCTGGGGAGGAGACATGTGGGGAGGCCTTGTCTCGTATGGCTGTGAGTATGAATGCCCAAAGCTGTTGGCCCCAGCACGAGTAGACAGGAGATGGGAGGAAGTTCTTCCTGCCTTCTTGCAAGTTGCCTACAATGCTCAAATGCAGAAGGAAAAAACAGGAGCAGATGTGTTTCCCCCTCTTTTTTGTTTTGATCCCTATCTTGAGGAAGTAAAGCTTTGGTCTGACTGCAGTGTCAAATGTTGTGAAAGTGTTTCTGTATGTACCCTTCTTGACAAATCTGTTCAATGTCCTGTGTGGTGAAGTATGTTGCTCTTGCTGCTACTGAGGGATAAAAAATCAAGATGATGTTTATTTTGTAACATGTTAAAGCTGCAGAAGTGATTCTGCTTTAGGACACAAATGAGGTTTTAAGTATGGGAAAACTCTGCTGGCAGGCATGAGGCTGAGTGCATGAATGTCTTCCTGTGTCTTCAACTCTCCTGTTTCTCTGTTTTTCAGATTACTTTTTTTGTTCTGTTCTTCCTCAAGCAGGACCTGTCCCTTTGATTTTTCTGTAAAGTTACTGACTCACCTATGGGAGCTCTAAACAACCAATTCATTCCCTTCTTAGCACTTGTAAGAATACTTTTGAATTAACTTTATGATGACCTGTGGGCAAGTGGGATGTTTGCTGAATTCTGGATTTGCTTTAATATTGTGCATGCTACTAAAAAGGTCCTTTAAGCTTATTCTGCTATTTCCCATCTGAACTTACAGAGAGATGTTTTTCTTCTGCTTTGGGCAACTCCAAATGGAGGAGCTCAAATATAACCCTCTCCTTTCCTTGTTCACATCATGGCAGTGGTGTCCCCTGGCCCTGACACGTCGGGCTGCAGAGGCTCTCTCTCACAGCTGCAGCATGCACAGCAGCTCCTTGCTCCTTGTCTGCATTCCAAGGACGTTTGGGAAGGAGGATCATGGGCTGTGTGGCTTGTCCTGGCAGGAGTGCTGCAGGCTGGGCTCCCTGCCTTAGCTCTGAGGGGCTGAATCCACAGGGGTTGCCTGTTCCATGGCTTGTGCGTGGTCTGTTTGTTCTTGTTCCATGTGGCCAAGTTGAAAATTCAGGCCAAGAATTTAAGATCATGTATTAGAGATTATGTTTGCAGAGTAAGTGTGTTAATTGCAATAAGGATGTTTCCAAAGCTTGAAGTGATGGGGAAAACACTGTGCTTTCCAAACAAAAAAAAAAAAAAAAGTAAGTCCAGGGTCTTTTCTGGAAGTTTGCTAGGGTATTCTTAGTAAAGTGACATGACTGTGAAATGAAAGCCTTGCATTTCAAACGACCTCACAGACAAAATTTTTGCTCTATTTGTTATCTTTAACTATACAAAAAAACCTCCACCTGAAGCTAAATCTGTGTATTTTTAAATAGGATCCTGGTGTACCTCCCAGTGCAGTCCCTGAGGGTGTCATGGTGATCTTCGAGGTTCATTGTTTCCTCACACCCTTGTTCCCATGAGGAACGGGCTCCTAGGGCTTGTTGCCCACCCCAGCATTGACACTTAGCTCATGTCTGAACAGATGAAGTTCTGTAGTGCATGGAATTGCAGACATCTTCTGAATTGCTCTTTGTTTTCAGACAAACATTGGCCATCAGAAGTCAGCCCAGCTAACCTGAGTCAGCAGAATAATTATGCATATACTTAAAATAAATTCCATGTTTAGGCTTATGCTGAGTCAGGGCCTTGTAAGTGGATCCATAGCTGCTAGAGGCTGTTGATGCCATACTGAATCAGGAGAGAGTCAGCAGCTGTGGCTCTGCATGTAACCATTTGGGTAGGTTAGCAAAATGCATGATTCTTGAAGAAGAAATGATCAAGTGATTAAAATAAATCTGAATGTATGTGTAAAATCTGAAGTGCACGTTGGGTCTGTTTTCTGTGTTTCAGCTTGGCTATTAATGAATAATTAGACAGGTTTCCCTTCTGCCTATAATATGACTGGTAGGTTTCATTTTCAGGTTCTTCATGTCACATTGTGTGAGCTTTGAGGAAAATGTATAAATCTACGTGGATATGTAAGAAGTTGCTTTATGTAACACTCCCAGTAATGCAACACATGTTGATAAGAAAGCTGAGTTTTATCTGTAAGACATACAGAAGTTTCTGCAGAATTCCCTTAACATTAAGTACAATATTTCTTCTTGTGTCCCATCAATGCTGAGTATCCATACTGACAGTCTCTCCTTTTGAGTATGCAGCAGTTTTTGAAAGTACTCCATGATTCTAATGAAATTTGGAGAATATAACATGTTTTTTAATTTACTGCAGAACATGATTAATTATTTGCTGTAATACTGCCAGAAGTGCTTTTTCTTCTCCCTCCTGGTTAGCAAAGATGACCTCTTCGTGTTTTAGAGCCTTTTTAGCTGTTTTTGTGTTATCCTCTGGTCTTATTAATATTGTTATACTTCTCTCAAGGATGTTTGTGCAAAGCCTGTGACTCTAAAAAGCATAGAGCTCTTCAATGCAATTATAACTGAAGAATGTCTCAGTTCTTAAAGCAAGTGCTGATCTTCTCATTCAAGCACTTTGCACTCTTTCTGTACATGGCCCTTCCCCACCTGGAGTGGCAGGTTGGAGAGGGAGAATCCCTGGCCAGACCCTTCCTTCCCCAGGAGGGAGCCTCATTCCTCTAAATTGATCAAGCGTGGCACCATGACTGAAGGGAGAGCCAAAACTCTGTGGAGTCAATAAGATGCAGATCAGAAGGAGGAAAGCTAATGAGCAAATTATCCTTATCTGTTGCAGGAAAAAAATCCTGTGTGGAGGAGGCCCTGGTGCCTTCAGGGCTTTTTGGTGTGTTCTGTTGTTTTGGGGTCTTTTTCCCTGCAACCTTATAATGTGAGCTCTCCTTTACAAAAATGCAGTGAAGACATGTTGTTAAATCAGTAACTGAAAACATTTATTTGATTTACTGTCATTCCTTGAGTTTTGAAGGCCTCATGATAGTTCCCTTCTTATTGACAGCAAGCCAGTTTTATTACAAAATTTTATTGTATAAAGTTTTTTAATTAAAACACACATATCATAGTTAATCTTTTTTATGTTCTTCCACATTGCATCAGCAATTAGGTTTTTATTTAATTAACAATCTGTTAATGTAATTGCAGTAGAGAACATCAAGAAGTGCTGTGGTTACTCACACAGCACCTGCCTAGGGTTCTGCAGGTTTGAGTTCCCTCTTCCCTGTGAGGGGATGAGCTTTGTGCCACTTGACCAGGTTCTGGTTATCCGTGTTGTGCACTTTCTCTGAAGCACAGGTTTACATGTTCTGAAGAGTTTCAACTGGTTTAAGTGTCATAAAGTAAATCTGTGTGGTAAATAACCAGGGGTTTAATTTGTAACAGCTCACCAGGATGCAAAACTAACGCGTTTGTCTTTACCAGCAACGGAAGAAGTCAAAATAATCTAGTCCAAACTGCTCACTCTGTTGTCTTGGCGCTGATGATAATGTCTAAATTCTAGGAATGCTGGAATACCAGTTTGACTTTTTTTATTTTCCTTTCTGTGTCAATTTTGTGTCCTGCAATTTCTCACCATGCGCACCTGCCTGACAGCTGAGGCTCTGGGTAAGTCTGTGCCATGCTGTGACCCTGGTGGCTGGTTTATTGTAGCCCTTGCTGTGGCCTCTTTATGGTGTCTGGTCTCCACTAACTGCCTAGACTTTAATTTCTAATGCAACTAAAATATTGCCTAATCTTAATGAACAAACCATCTTTTGATTTTATTTTCTTTTGGCATCTAATTGGAACACTGTAAAAGAAGAAAATCAGTATTGTGGATAAACCTCTGGTTTATTTTAGAAAGGGATTAACATGGACAGATAAATCTTGTCACAGCTGGGAGAGAAGTTAAATGGAATAGGCATGTCATCAAGGTGATGTTTAAATAATTGAGTATCTTATTGTTAATATGACTTTTAAAGTCTAGAGCCTAAAGTCCTTAATGTTGGTCTTTGTAACCTGTGATCCAAATTCCCTTTTTTCTGAAAATCGCATGCATCTTTCTTACCTGATAGATAAGAAATCACTTTATTTACTTCATGCTGGGGAAAGGGTTGGAATTCAGCATCACAATTGTCTCCTGTTGGCTGATCACATCTCATATATGTTTAAATTGGGGTGCTATTCCAGCTGTTTTGCAAATTTAAAGTAGCTGCCTTGAGATCCCCTTGTGAATGATACATGGTATTTCTGAACCTGAGCAAAGTACTCATACCTGCACTTGTGAGTGTAGTGATGTAGGTGTTGCCTTTGGGAGAAACCTTGATTGATTAAATCAGCAAGCTCTCAAACAAGGTGCCTCCACTGGGCTCCTGGAGCTGGGCCTCGTTGAGCCTGCTGCTTATCCCCATTTTTTGAAACCACACATTGTGGTTTTCCTGGTTTGTAATGCAATTTAGAAATGTCATTTGGCAACTTGTAGCTTTTCTGTTAAGACAAAACTTTGCACTTTTAAACATGAGCAGCTGGCTCAGATCTCCAGTAGCCAACAGAAATACTTGGATCTGGTTTCTGCAGGAGTCTGTGGTTAATCCCAGTTAGGAGGTTTTTCACCTTTCATAAATGGTTGCAGAATTCTTCTGTTCTCAGCACAGATCCATGTTATTTAATTTGTTGGCTTTACTGTGCAGAACTTAAAGGAGGTGTTCATTCTGGCAGCTGGAGCAGGTGTGCTCTTGTAAAGAAGGTGGTTTGGGAATGACTGACATGGAGCCTGCTTTGGTTTGTACAAGTAGATGTGTACTCAGCATTGCCTCACACCATGTAAATTCTGGCTCTCTGTCAAGTGTCCAATATTGAATATTCAAGTTCTGTGCAAATGCTTAAAAAGGTGGAAGGGAACAGTCTTTATGTGAGGACATGGAAAATACTAATTTCACCAATATTTGCTGCATTGCATTGTCAATAATAGCATTAACTTTAGCAGTCGGACTTGCACAGAGAGAATGATTTAAAAATTGTTGTTGTACTTTGGTGTTGCTGAGAGTTTTGCTAGTTTAAGTTGCCTTATAAAATATAGGCATGTAATTGGGTTGAAAAATAGATTTGCCTTTCCTTTTTCCCTAACTTTTTCCTTTACTAAAGTTCTTTTTGAACAATAGTTATTTATGAAATTGCATGTGGCTTTCAGCCAGGATTCACAAAAAACACTGTAAAATGCAAGTTCTATTGCATGTTGGTCCTTTAAAGCCCTTGTGTGTCATGGTAATGATGTAACACACCTGCTGTGAGGGCAACATATTGAGAATGTCCTTGAAGGAGCAGCAGTTCCATGTTACTTTTGGTGAGAAGCAGTTCAGCTCCCTGCACGATTAGGTGTCACTTGCTGTGTCCAGCCACGGATCACTGGGCTGTTGGAGCATGGTGGTGTTGGAGAATTGAGTCCTTGACTTCTGGTCTTGCATTTCTGCTCCTCTCTGCATCATCAGAGCTCCACTTTGAGAAGGGCTGGATTTGAATTCCTCCTCAGTGTTCAGGTTGTTGTCTTGTTCTTCTGGGTGCAGCCAGGCATGTTCTGCAGAACCATCCCTACCTCCTGTTCATGTCAGGCTGGTTGCAGACCAGTGTCCTGTGACTACATTGGATGCTTTTGACCATTGCTGTTGCTGATTGCTGTGTTGGGTCACTCAAACCTGCCTGCAGCTGGGGTAGGAGTGTCCTTCCCAGGTGCACTTTCACAGCTGCTGCATGATAAGACTGTTGGGGAACTATCCTATGTCATTGTGGTAGTTGTGTTGGTTTGGAAGTGTTTTGGCATGCATAACCTAAAGGCCAGAGAATGTGGGCTGGAGGAAATAATCACTTGCTGATGTTCCTTATGAAAGTGTGTCTTGTGACCACAGCAAAAATACTGCAATCAAATATACTGCCTTGGCCAATTAACCTTTTCCTTGTTGTTTCAAGGGAGAAAAGAACTGCATTGCTCTCCAGGGCTCAATACTCCCTTCTGAGATAAGCAGCAGATTCAAATCAGTGGAGACCCAAGATGTCTGAGGAGCAGAGGTGGTCAGCAGCTGGCCCTCACACCTTTGGTGTTCCCTGGGTGTAGGAGCGCTGCTGAGGGGATGTGCTCTGCTCTGCTTAGCAAAGAAAACTGGTTCAATTAGGCAGAGATCTCATCCCTCAAACTTCCTGAGCTGTGGGCAGCTGGTGATTCAGGGAGTAGGAAGAGCTATGCCTGCATTCAAAAGACTTGCTAGATTGATGTCTGCATTGTGGAGCTTTCAAAGGATGTTGATAAAGCTTTCCTCCTCCTAAAAGATGAATTAAGAGAAGTCACCAAGAGAGAGCTGTATTCATCTGTAAACTTCTGACTTCAGAGCCTCATCTAAATGATTCACCTAAGCTTGTTTCCTGCTCTGAATTATAGACCTGAGACAGCTTTTGTGTTTTCACAGACTGCCCAAATGCCCCTGAGCATAAAAAGGGGTCTGTGAAAATACTGGTGAGAAGCAGTGTGTCTGTTACTGTACTGACTCACTGGAAGAAATAAAATGGGAATTTCATAGAGGTACAGAGGAAGTTGGAGAGCGGTGCAGTTCTACACATGCTTTTACCAAAGGGTTAAAATACCAGACTGAACATTACCCTCATAACTTAGTTGAATTGAGTGAAATCACACAGGTGCAAATGAGGTTTATTCTTGCTCCAGGTTTTGGCTGCTCTTGTTTTTCTGGTCCAAGATGTCCTGCTCTGAGGTCCACAGAAAGTTCCAAGATTCACTATGATTGAACCCACTTTATCAATGTTGTCCAGTTGCTTTTAAGTGTGTGTGTTCTCACTGCATAGGCAAATGCATTTAACAAGGATTTACTGCATTATGGGCATGATTATGGTGGAGCAGCTGAATGTTTATAGCAGTTCTCCAGAGCTGAACTAATGAGTGTTTGATTTAGTTTGCACCTAATATATTTTGCATTTGGTACATCCATGGTAGTGAGCCAATATCTAGGCTTGAACAACAGGTGGTTATTTTACCCGCTGTAATTCTGGGCAGCACTCAAAAAGGGCCTGAGCAATGATACAAGTTTCTGTTTTATAAAGAATTTGAGAGAAAAACTCCAGAGAAGAATGAAATGTTTAACCACTGCATCTGATGGCAGAGTATGGGAAGGGCCTGAAATGTACAGAATGGTCTTGAAGCAGGAAGGCCCAGTTTGTCTCCTGAGGGTGACAGACAAAAAGGCCCAGGACCTTCAGGGAGGACCCAAAGCTCTGCTACAACTTGTTTCTGGTAGATGCTAAATTTGATGGAGGAAGCAGAGAACCTTCCGACTCTGTTCTTCTTAAAGGTTATTTACTTCCAAACCAGTTTTGTGACCATATTAGAGCAGCCAGACTGATGTGCAGGATCAGACACTGCTGGAAGTTTGGTACCAGGTGGCCTTGGCGGTGGCCATGTCCATGTTGCACTGCATGTGATTCTTCCAGGATCCATTGCAGAGCTCTGCATGTGGGTGTCAGTGCATTTCATCTGGACTATGTCTAACTCTGTACAGAGGAGATTTGGATATATCCAGCCTGTAATTCCGCTAAGCCAGTGTGATTCTCTTTGCTACCATCACTGCTCTCTTTCCTGCTGCTCTGGCTGTGTATCAGTGCAGGGAGGCTGATGGCTCTGCCCTGCTCTGGAGTATTAAGGAAATACATATGATAGTAAGGCAAAGGTTTTTCCTTTGTAAGCCTGACATTGAGTTATCTGTCTTGTGTACTACACACATAAAGAGACTTTCCCCCCTTGCTTGTAGCTTTAAATCCTCTGTGCAGAAAGGTTATCAACCGAAAAAATTGATTGTGGGTAGCTGCTTGTAACTCACCCATTTTTTCAGTGTTGTATTCCTGGTAGTTAAATTGCATGTGATGGCATTTCTAGGAGATTTGCAACAAATTTATACAGCTGAGGTCCTTTAAAATATTAGGGATATAAGCTGCCTGAAAACATCTTGCAACTGCAGCCTTACTGGTTATAGTATATCTAAGCAGCAGCTCTTAATTCCTAGAGGAATATTTTTGGCATGATGCAGCATAAGCAGTCAGTGCAGAATAAGGTACTTAGCTGTCACAGAAAGTTTTGGTGTTATGAGTTGACTGTAATTAACACAGTGAAGCTTTTTAATTGCAAAACACTGGATTTTTATTATATCCATTGACATATATTGGACATACATATGTCCAATATATGTATATAATCTATGTTGAGAGGTTTGGTTTAGTTTGGACTCCGGAGTGAAGAAAACAGTTTCAGCAGTTGGCTTGTGCAGAGTACTTGAACCCAGCAGTCCAATGATCAGTAACATGTCCATAGTAACATTTTGTATAGGAGATTGATTCATTCATTTAGTGGTTCCACAAAATTCTCACTTGGACCTTGTTGAGCACAAATGCAGGAAGGAGGAGGAGTACACGTGGCCCAGTGATTTACACTCTCTCAGTTAGTGGATGTTGGTTTCTGGCAAGGATGATGTGAAGAGTTTCTAGAGCTAATGATCTGATAAATTCCTTACTTAAAATGTTGTCTTTGACTTGTTGAAACCTTTTGAATCGAGCTGGATTTTTATTCTATGCAAAAGGAGAAAAAATAAATGCTTTGAAATGCTTGATTTAATTGGGGGTAGTGGGAAACATCCTTAGTAATTTGAATTAAGGGAAAATGCTGGTTGAGACTTGAATACCAAAAGCACAATCCAGCAGCAGTGCTGGCTGAAAACAATGTTGTCTTCTCTGGAGAGGCACAGTTTTGACAATATGTGCTCTTGATTGTTTCCTACATACAGGACGGGGTGACATTCAGCCCCAGCTGGATAGTGCTTTACAAGATGTCAATGATAAGTACCTGCTGCTTGAAGAAACCGAGAAGCAAGCTGTCAGAAAGGCTCTGATCGAGGAGCGCGGGCGGTTCTGTGCTTTCATCTCCATGCTGCGCCCTGTGATCGTAAGAGCTCTTCGTTTTCAGTCAGTACAATTCACAGATTAGATAAGTGGCCAGAAGCCTCTGAAGAGAGTATCTTGTTACGTCTTAGGAATTAATTTCTAGAGCCAAAATCCAGCCTGTATCTCTGTCTAGCAAGTGGTGAGAGTGGGGACCTTTCTTCTAGGCGTTTGGAGTAATTCAGCAATGGAAAACACTGAATACCTTCAAGTTGACTGATGGGTAAACAATGAGCACAAAGACTGAAGTCAGTTTGTGTTCTTTATGCATCTCAGCCTGAGACATTGGAAATGCAGTTTTTTCCACTGCTTTCCTTCTTAACCACACATTTTAATATAAATCCTCCTTACTCCTACTGCAGTGCTAGGCCTGATAAATGTTTCAAGACCTCCCCTGTGAATATAATGACATTATCTGACAAATTGCAGGCTGCTTCCATGCAGTTTTCTAATAGCTCCTTTCCTTCTACATGACAGTTTTTCAGTTCATTGGAAAAGTTTGAGTAAATTTTCTTCATTTCAGGTAGTCTGAAGCTTAACAAGGAATTGTTCATGACTTTGTGCAAGCAAGGTGCCTTTCTGAAGGGTCACCAACGTACTGGGAAAATGTTCCACTACTTGTTTACAAAGAGCATCAGTGTCAACAGAAAGCCATAGTTAGACTATCTTAGGAAAGTCATGGCTGAGCAGGAGGAGGTGAATTCCCGACTCAGAGGACCTGGAAGAAGTGGTAGCTAAGGAATTACTGTGGAAGTTTACTGTGCAGGAATCATCATCTGAGTTAGCTGTCAATGTAATTTGAGCCAGAATCAGTTATAGATGTATTAATGCTCTATACCTGTATAATGCCTTTAACTTAACTATCAAGAACTATGAATTTAACCCCTGTTTACACTCAAGGTTAAAATTGTTAGGGCACATTAATGAGTGTACAATAGTGTACAGCACGTAGAACAGCTAGGTATTTGTCAAGTGCAGCAAAACTGACACTTTTTCTGAAGATGTCTCAAAAAGAAGGTTGAGACTTACTTATCTTGTTGATGAGAGAAAAGATTTCTGGGCCTTAGAATTTATAGCAATCCTTAAGTAGTTACAAAATTTTAAATTAATAGTTTCAACCTTGCATAATTACTTAATGTGGAAAGAAAATGCAGCTCCACTGGGTATCCCCATAGTCATCAGCAAAATGATAAAGGTCATATATTGGGTTACAGGTCTGATCTTTAAAATCAAGGCTGTGGTTAGCCTGGCTTATTTTTCTTTTCAGGAAGAAGAAATATCAATGCTAGGAGAAATAACCCATTTACAAACCATATCAGATGACCTGAAAAGCCTCACCATGGATCCACACAAACTGCCATCCTCAAGTGAACAGGTTAGCCTTTGTTACTTGGAAAACATTTTATTTGTGGTTTACACCACCTTTTCTTTTGTGTTGTGAGGAACATTGACTAACCAGTGTTAGTGACTTAATGTGATTTTTTTAGAAGCTTTATGGCAGCAAGGTCATTTTTAACATGAGCAATTATAAAAAAACCCAGCTGTTTAATGTGAAAATTTGTTTTCAGGGTCTGAGTGCCCCTAAAATATTTGGTAAGACCAGAGTGAAGTGGTAGCAGTAACACTTTGAAGGGTAGGAAGATGCCCAATTTCTGTGAAGAGTGTTTGAGAAATGAGTGTCATTTCCTTGCCCTGTGTTTGAGCATCCTTCTCACTTGTCCTTGAGCATCCCTGTCAATTGTAGTCACACAATTGCTGGGGTTGTGTAGCTTGATGGAGTCTTAACATTTGAGCATTTTTCCATGCTGTCCTTAAAATGCATAGGAAAATGTGTGTCATTAAATGAATCCAAATAGGACATTTTTCTGCAACCCTGCTGTTTGAACTCAGGTTTTTTGTCATACTTTATAATCACCTTATCATTGACATAGAAGTGTAAAGCTTTGTTGTGGTTGAATACTAATCTTCAGTTAATTGTTTAAAATGTTACAGTACTTCAACTCAAAGGCTGTAATAATTTAAGTCGAAACAAAAAAAAAAAAAAAAAAAAAACATGGAGAAGCTTCCTTAACACAAAAAATAAATCTCCAGTTTACTTTTTAAAAGTTTTTTTCCATTCAAATCTGAACTTTCTTTCTGTGGTGGCAGCCTTAGTGTTGAAGTATGATAGTACTGGGAAAGCCAAGGATGAAACCAACTCTCCTGCGTGATAGAGCGTTACTTTGGAAGAGAACTGAGACTCAATTGGCACTGGAAGATTATAGCAGGGATGAATGTTGTATGGCAAACAGATGCTTTCTATTAATAGGGTGAAAAATTTTCCACATCCTTGATGCTATTGATTATCTTTCATCAGGTAATTTTAGATTTGAAAGGTTCTGATTACAGCTGGTCTTACCAGACTCCTCCATCCTCTCCCAGTACTACCATGTCCAGAAAATCTAGTGTTTGCAGGTAAGTCAGTTGGTAATACTTATTTTTAACTTGTTTGGGGGCAAAGGGAGGCAAGTTCAGAACTGTGAAATGGATTTGTATACATTCTTAAATCTTAAATAACAAGTCTTACTGAAACAGTCCCTCATGGTCTTTACTCATTTAAGTGTGTGATGGGAATATTAAAAAGGATGGGCATGACTGAAAAACTTTTGAACTCAACACAACTAGAAGATGCTTTTGATTCAGTTCTCTTGAATCCATTTTGGATCAAAGAGCAGACTGTACTGATCTAAACTCTGAGATTGTCCATTCATAATTTCCTTTTCTGTTTTTCGTGTGGTGACTTTTTAGAATATTCTAAGTAGCTGTTACTAATCAGTAAGTTAAACTGTTTGAAAAGGGAAAAAAAATCCTTGACAGTTGCCGTATGAGTCTGGTAGATGGAAATGCTTTTTTTGATACAAGTTTTTTTGACTGTTTAATGCTGTCTAATGCTGTCCTGGAATATGTTGAAACACTGGATTCTGTCTATGCTTTCTCTGTAAAAACTGTTTTCTCTCATAAAACAGTTTATTAGCATGTTGCCCCCATATCCTAGTGTCTACATTTACTCTTTCCTTTTACTGAAAAGGAAGATACCCTGTTTGTATTCTGCTCAACACCTCTCTAGCTGCTCTCAAATGATTACCTTTCAGTTTGCTTTATGAATAATGTACTACAGGTTCCCTGTGTATGAGCAAAGTTACCTACAGCATGTCAGAGCAAGTGAACACAACTTCTATGTACCTACTTGTCTCTGCATGCAGATATATATATAAAAAAGTCAGTAATTTTATATATATATATGTGAAAACGGGCATATTTAAAGCAATGAGCACAGGCTTAAAGATGCAATATCCTGAAGCTATAAAAGAAAATGGCAGAAAAACCCCAAAAAATCATCATCTCTTCCTAATCAATTTCATCTTCCTGTACAGTAAAACCTGTATGGCACAGACTGATGTGTGAGGGTAAAAATAAAGCAGAGTTTCTCTTCCTCTGCTCCACACTGACTTGCACATTTTCTTTGTATGTGGCATGGGTGTACAGGAGGTGCAGACCTCACCCAGGTATCCTTTAGAGCCATCCCTTAGGCCAGGCTCCTGCCAGTGGAACAGGAAGCTGCCATCAGATTGGTGAATCCTGCTCATCCTGCTCAGCCACCCCAGCAGGAAATTCCAATAGCTCCTACATTGAGGCTGGCATGCCTGTACTGTCATCCATGGATTCTGAGGACTAAAGATCAATCTCTTTCTTTGAAAAATCACGTTGTTTTTTTTTCATGGATATTAATTTGGGGGTTTAATTCTCTGCTTGTCCTTATTACTAACTGAAGCTCCATACCCAGTAGCTTGGCTTCACTCCATGTGCTGTCATGTGTTTTTATCTGGTAGGAAACCTTCAAGTGAGCAAAACATGTCCCAGGTGCTCTGAAGTGTGGGGGTTTGGTGATGCTTTCAGAAGTCTCACACACTGTCCTGCTGGCTGTCTGCAGCAGCATGCCTAGTGGCAGACTTTTAGATGAACTCCAATGTCTTTGGTCCCCCTGCTAGAAATCCCCTTGAAAATCTGGGCCAAGCATAAGTCAGAAATAGGAGAGAACCATCAGCAGACACTTTCTGAGCAAGTGCTGTGCAAATTCCAGGGAGGGCATGTCACAATTCCTTCATCTCTAACCTGAGTTTGTAGTCTGAGTGGTTAAGATTTGATCATTTGAATGACACTCAAGATAAAATGCCATTTTCTCTCTGGTCACCAGGGATACTGCAGCTGCTTATGGTTCTTTACTGATATATATGTGCATATATATATATTCAATTTGTCAACATTTTTCTTTTCCGGTTTATGCTGCCTGTTGCTAGAGACATGTGGAATGTTAATTGTACTGTATATGGGTCTCTCCCCACCCCGCCCTTGTGTCTTTTCCTCTCCCCTTTCCTTTCTCTGTTCCTTTTGTCTCTCACAGCAGTCTGAACAGCGTTAACAGTAGTGATTCCCGGTCCAGTGGCTCGCACTCGCACTCACCTAGTTCACACTATCGCTATCGCAGCTCCAATCTGCCTCAGCAGGCACCCATGAGGCTGTCCAGTGTGTCCTCCCATGATTCTGGATTCATGTCCCAGGATGCTTTCCAGTCCAAATCGCCATCCCCCATGCCACCAGAAGCACCTAACCAGGTACGTGCAAGCATGAGAACAAAAACCTGAGCGTGAGCTGGACTCTGTAACTTGGCTCACCTTTCAGAAAAAGGATCTGATTTGGATTCGGGGTACCTTGAAGTCAGTTTAAACATTGAGGGTAAAAGTTGTCTCAGTGCATTTCATTTATCCAAAAGTTGGGCCTCTGGCTGGAGTGATTTATGCTGCTTTTGTGTAAAAGGGGTGAGTCACTCTTGGGCAATACAGTTTTCCCTCTGGTCCTGGAGGGAGCCTAGATGCCCAACTTTGAGATAAATACAGACAACAAAGAAGTCCCGCTTTACAGGAGGGAATAATACTCACTTTACTCACTGAGGTTACCAGTTAATGTCCTGCACAGGTTGCTAGTGGTTAATATTTGGTGGCTCTTTTCTGTTTAATGGGCAAATATTGATGCCAGAACATTCTTTTGACAGCCATAGTACTAGTACTGGTGGCTTTGGCATTAGAGAGACTTCTTTTATTCCTCTTCTGCAAAGGGTCTGGAATACTCTAGATGGTACCAGTGTTACCATATATAATTGGTTTTGCCATTTTTATGACACCCATTTCTGTGGATAGACTTGATTTTTGGACTCCCAGTTGAGCACCTTGCAGAAATGAGGTTTCTGCATGAAAATGTGAGGTATTATTAATTCTTTATGGAGCTCATCAGAAATGAGTGTTTGTGCAGTCATATATAATAACATCCTGAAGCTAGTCAGATGAAGAGGATTTAACTACAAATATAAGCAAACTTTCCCTGAGCATTTTTGGGTCTGCAGAAGGATGCTGCTACTCTATTTGCTTATGGCATCATTCCTCTAAAAACTCACTGGCCATCTGCAGGCAGAGGTTTGCAATGCTCTGTGGCCTGTATCTTTCAGCATCTGAATTCTCTTTGCCGCTTTATTTCTTTTTTTAAGAAATCCCACAGCAACTGTATTATTTTTAAACAAGGCTGAATTACATTCTCACATTATAAATCCTATTGAAAATCTTAGCTACAAACTAAAAAGGGCCTAATATCCCATTTTTGAGTAATACTTAATTTAATACACCCTGAGGTCACTGAAGAAAATTGTCTTTTACTTCAAAAATGTAGCTGCACTCCTCTTTACGTATTGGGGAATAGGTAGTTTTGTAGGCACGGTTGGGGAGTGTTAATCCTCATAGTCAGCAAGTGTTAGTTGTTATCAAGTGTCACCTGCCCATGTAAACTACCCTAGACCACCTTTGTTAGCACACAGACCCTTGCCTTTTGCAGAACATTTAGTAAGTAGTACCCTTAGAGAAATTTTTTAAGTATCATCTAAAACAACACTGGTTCATTTAAGCTTGGAACACATTCTCAAGGAAAGCTCAATGGTTTTTAAATGTATTTCCTTCTTTCATTTTAATAGAAATGCATTCTTTTCAAATAATACCTCTTTTGTCCCCAGTCTGGACACATCAGCTTTTGTTAATAGATGACATCCTGAAGAACTTTGTGCACACTAATAAAATAAATGTTTTGTTTAGATTGGCTATGGCTAACCTAAGTGAAATGCAAAAAAGTAAATGAGCAATAATAAAGTAAACTGGAATAGTAACAAGGTAAGGAAGTTGACTTTTAAGATACATACATCAGTTACACATGCTAGCATCATCTTTGGTTTTCACAGTATCCACTGCACCTGCATAAAAGGGCAGTAATCCACATGATGATGCTATGTTTGCAGACAAGGATGTAACTTTGCAATTGCTCTTAGCATGAAAAAAACCAACACCTCTCTTTGCAAATTCCCCTGTTAAGCAGAGGAGAGAACTTAGGCTGGTATCAGGTGGCAGAACATCCTGAAAGTCGATGGGAGTCACGCTGATTTACACCAGCTAAGTTCATATGCTTTCACTTCATTTTAGAAACTGTCCATAAGGTTTCAAACTGATCCAAGCATCACTTGAGCTTTTCATGAGCTGTAGAAGGCTGCAGCAGTGTGACAAGTGTAGTGTGTTGATATAGCAAATAGGTATGTGCTCTGTATGTCTCTGGTTCTGTTTACCTTTACACAGAGGAAAAGGTAACAGATCATTGCCTGGCTGCTTCATCTTTGCTTAAGTGTCTTGCTTTGTATGTTCAGCACTAAGTAAATTGTGTGTGTTGTGCTGACAGATAACTGTGACTGTGAGCTGAGCAGAAGCTGTTCAGTGGGCAGCGTTACCCCATGTTGTGTGTCTCTAACCAACTGACAGATCTCCCTGTGGGGCTGTGCTTGGAGCATCCTGCTGGGTGGGAGGGAGGCTGCTGCTCTGTCTCAAACACTGATGACATTGTTTCTAGTAGTGACACTGAGAAGGCAGAAAAGCAAGCTCTGGAACCAACAAAGGAAATTAAAAGCTGTATATCTTGTGCAGGTGGACGCTTTGATGATGTTTGCTAGCTACACACTGTGGCATATGTTGGATCAACAAAGCCCTTTTTCTTTTAATAAAGAGTTTTAGAAAAAAATAGTAGAAGGGGGCCATGTAAAATTCCCATATTATAGGAATGTGAATATATGAGTTATGTGAAGCTGTTCTGCATATAAACTCATCTATATTTTAGACAAGCAAGTGTCACTGAAAACAACTGAATTTCCTCAAAATCACAGATGGGGGGTGGGGAGTAGGTGGTTTTACTCAAACAAAGAGTAACTGGAGACTGAAACAGGATGCAGACTATACTATAGGAGAGATGTCTAACAAAATGAAGGCTGCTTTCTAGCCTCTAGTTGTTAGTAAGAGTAGTAAGTCTTTACCGTTATCATACTTTGCATAGAAGATAGGAAAAGGAGCAATTATAAAAACAGACTGCTCTTTCAATGGTGTGTGAGGATCACCTTCCTGCAGCATTGCTGGGAGTAAAAGTGTTAGCCTGCTGCACGTGGCTGAAGGGAATATCACTGTAAAAGGCTTTAATCATAATTAAAGGGGTACATTTGGGTATAGCTGAACAGCTGGAAAAGCATGAGAGGTCTCTTTCTGTAGTGGAAGAGTTCTTTAAATGCCAGGTGTAAGGTCAGGCATGGCCAGCATTGCCCATGACACACGTGTACAAAGCCCTTCTGACAGACCTGGAAGCACAGAGTGGCTCTTGGAGGGGCATTGGGTGTGGCTGGTGCTGATAAACCCACACATTGCCCTTTGTGGTAGACAAACTGAGGCCTGGGAGTATCTGTGATCACAAGATGTGATAGTAGTGTAGTGATATTTGATTTAGGGGATGATGATAGTAGGATCCATTGGATTTGAAGCCAACGTGCAGTGGGAAGCCCTTACACAGTTGGATTTTACAACTTCATGGTGACTTCATGGAGATGAAAGCAAGGGAGAGAAAGAAGCAGATGAAGATAAAAAAATGTTGATGCATTGTCAGATAGTAGAGAGATAAGTCTTTATTGTTAGAATGTTCTGGAAAGCACTTTCCCTAAACAGTGAAATAGAGGGAAACTGAATGTGAAGTTGCTTCTGCATGTACAGGTTATAAAGCTGGAAAGAGTCTGTTTTTGAGTAGACTCCATTGCTTGAAATAGCTACAAGTTGGAATAGGGGAAACATTGTTACAGCTCTTCAGTTTTCCATCTAAATTAAGAAATGCTTCCAAATCAGACCTTAATAAAACCCCCAAAACAGAACAAAAAAAACAACCAAAAGCAAACAAACAGAACAAAAACCAAAAATCAAGTCCAAACTGAAACACATCTGTAAGTTATCACCGGATATTTTTTCTCCTAAAATTCCTTTTCTAAGTTGCTTCATAATAGTTTGTCCCTGACTAGAAAGAAGGGTCAGTAGAGGCAGATTCCTGGAAATTAGACAAATTGAGGACCTTGAGTCAGTATCCAGAGCTTTTCGAAAAGTAGCTGAGACCATATTCCACTGACTCTAGAGGGACATTGGACCATGCTCATCATTAGGATTTGGTTTCCTGGGAAACCCTTGTCCAGGAAGCTCTGTCTCCTAGTTGAAAAAGGGAGAGGGTTAAGAAAGCAATGCTGTGTTTGAATGGAAAACATAGCAAACAAAGGATGCACGTAATCCAAGATAACCAACCATGATCCTTTTATAGGTTAGTAGGACAGCAGATGGAAATGTAATTGTACAGTCCGGTAGCTAAAAAAATCCTTTTTGTTTTTAATATCCCTGCTGGAACTCATACCTACCACACCAAACAGCAGGACACTATTCAAGAACATGTTATGGCTCATCGTAGAGACCAGAGACCAAGCTACACTTGTACAAATGTACATTTAGAGCACTGCTTGTCACTGCAGAACATAGTTCTAGTTTTATACTGTTAATTTTAAGCTTTTTCTCAGAAGAGATGGTTTTAGAACAGAGCAGAACTGCCATTATCACAGCTGTGGAAAAAAATAGCTAAAATGGGAGAAAGGATTTTAGAAATTTTTTTTAAAAAACAGTCATTTAAAAAAGGAATCTTCTAAAACAAGGTGAAAAATTCTGATCGTCAAATTTCACACACTATGGGGTGGTGAGTAGGAATTGCTCTGCCCTGTGTGTGTGCTCCCAGGAGAAGGTGTACCAAGGCTTGTGCATCTAGAACAAGCACTCCAAAGGCTGGACACTATTTGTCCAAGCAGTAGCTGTGCAGTTTCTGTTTTCAGTCCCTCATGTACTTTATGCTAGGAAGGGAAGTCTGTGCTTCCCACACCTGGATGCAGCCATTCAGGACTGCCTCTCCAGTCTGGTCCAAGCATCCTTTGACCTGCTGCCAGTCATGTTTTCTTTATGCTTTCCCTGAGGAGTTCAGTATTCTTCTGCCTCCCTCTCCGTTGTTGGAATCCTTTTTTAGCGAGTCCAGAGATTCCCTTTCTCTGTGCCTTGCAAGTTTCTGAAGACGAGGAGACCCTGTTTCTGCATTTCCATCATCTTCCCCATGGCATCTTGGTTCAGCCTCTGTCTAGGTTTTCTTCCTCAAAATGGACACACTGAAGTAGTGGGAGAGTCCTTTTGTCATCTTTTTTTCACTTTGGAGGAGTCACTTTATTGCAAAAATAAGTTCACCAATTCCAGTCTTTTTTCCCCCATACTGTGCATCTTCAGAATCTGCATTTTTGACCTTTTTAAATTCATCTTTATGGTAATAAACCTGATCTGTGAGCTCTCTCTACCATTATTTGACATAACCGTGTGAATTTTCTGTCTTGTTGGACACAAATTGTGTATTCAATGTAAGTTTCAAGTTCCTTGTCACCCTTGGGGCATCTGTAGAAAGCAAGGTAGTATGGGAGTTGCCATGCTTGGAACTCAGACCCTTCACTGTCGCGTGCATGTGCAAAGTATGCAGACCCAGGAGGATCATTCAGGCCATAAGGAGGAGGTTTCAGAAAGTATTTTCTGTAATTGCATTTTCATGTCTTGTTTTTCTCCTGACTAAACCATAACAGTAGTGTGAGTATTCTCATGAGGCTTCTTTTGCTGAGGTACCTGTAATGTCAGGCAGAACTCTGGAGTTCAGTGTAAAAGCTAGTTTAATATAATGTATTTTTCTCTAGGGATAGAGGCAATAGTCTCATCACCATTCAATGCACCATAGTTATGACTGATGGCAGAGTCAACTGCAGCTTATCTTTATTAGTATTCTTGTTTTTAGAGACTTTTCTCCTGTAAAAGGAGTTGCATTAAATCAAGAATGCGACAAGTTCCACTAAATAGCATGCCACTGCATCATCAGGTACACCACTTTCACTGCTGTCCTTAACAGCTATGTGTCATTTGTTGCTGTTCCTCTGATTGTAGCTTCACCTCAGTTCTTACTTTCCTCAATACAAGCCTTGTTAGCTGAGCCACTTTGAGTACAAGCCTTGTTAGCTGAGCATACTTGTACCCTAAGCACCTTGGACAGGTCACCTGCAGATCACCTCGTGTCAGCATAGGATGGGATGAGTGTTATTTCTGTAAAATACCCTATCACTCTACATGCTTTCTAAAATTTCAACAGCCTTTGCAAAATTTCACTCAAATCACAATTTACCAGTAAGCTCAAGATGCTGATACTGTGTTGACTTCTCAGCTGCCCCAGCAGTTTTCACCAAAATCCTTCTGGTGACAGTGTTCCATCCTGGGAGACCTACATCTGCTTCTACCCAGGCAGCTGCCTGCACATTGCCCATCTACAGATGGGTACCCATCTACTGCTCCTGGTGAGCAGTGAGACAACTTGTGGGTTTTAGGAGTAGGTGTGCCTCTACACTGCCTCAAATCCAGCTGTCCTTCTATTGCAAACTCACCCCAGATCTTACCTAAGGTTAACTGGTGAAATTCTACTTCAGGTGAGATTTCCTTTCCTCTTCACCATGTCATTCCTTGAAATCTCTGTCTTCGCTACACAAACTTGATACAAGAGCACATTCTCTCTGTGTCATAGAACACCTTAGATAGACTTGTTTCACAGGTCCTTGGCTACCAAAGGGTGAATTGGTCTTGCTAGTGTTGAATTTCTGAGAGTGAATAGAGTTCAGTACTGCCCTGACAACTCTGCCAGTATTCGTCCTCTTGGCTGGATCTGAACACGCATCCCTGCACAGCAGGATGCCACTTCCAAGGGGGAGATGTAGAGGAGCATTGCTGTTGGTAAAATGGTTCATGTGGTTTATTCCCCTTGGCCTTTCTGTACTTGAAATGCTGTTGTAGAGGTCTGATAGCAGAAAAGGTACATAAATGTGTGCACTGAAATTGGAGAAGTTCCTAGGTAGGAGCAAAATGTTTGATGTGTTCAGTGATATTTTGTGTCCTGCATTTTCCTTTACTCTCCATCCAAGCCCCTGGTATTTTCTGCCTCTGCTGTTAGGAGAAGGCAGGTGGCAAGCACATGCCACCACTTCTGCACTCAGCATGTACCTTCCTGCTGGCTGCTGGGCAGGAGGGTTTGAGTCAGGGTGCTTTTGGTGTATGCATCCTACCTGCAGAGGCACATGCATACAGGTCATGCACTTTGGAATCCTCCAGTTTTGGTAAGTATCACTTCTTTCTCTGTTCATCATACTCGAACTCAGATGAGCTTTTCACTAGCACTTTTGCAGATCAGAATGTACGAGAACTTGTGAATGTAAGTGATGTTTGCTACTCCATATTTTAAATCTAAACTTGGTGTCTTTGAAGTACCAATGATCTGCTTTTCTGTATAAATCAGTGGTCTCAGTATATTGCATGTTTGGACTACAGGTGCCCTCAGCTCCCTCAGCTTCTTGCTCTAAGACAGCAGCAGCATTGAGACGCTGAAATTGCAATGAGGAGTTGAGATTGCTGCCTCAATTCCCTCATTCCTAAGCAGTGTGGCAAGTTCTCGCATTAAGCAAGTGGCTTTTTTTTTTCATAGATTTCCTGAACATTAGCAATAGTTTTGAGCAGTTTCTAATTGATTTTTAAAATCCTAACCCTTTGCTTCTCTCATCCTTCCCTCTCTCCTGTGTGTCTCTGTGTATGTGCTTTTTGTCTTTTTGTTTGTGATTTTTTTTCTTTTCTGGTGGCTTGTGTATCCTTTCCCTGCGTTGTGGTGCTGTTTTATGCTGCAGAATTCGTCCAGCTCTGCCTCCTCAGAAGCCTCTGAAACCTGCCAGTCAGTGAGCGAGTGCAGTTCCCCCACCTCAGTCAGCTCAGGCTCCACCATGGGGGCTTGGGCCTCCACAGATAAGGTGAAAAACTTCAAGATGTACAAACCTACTAGCTCGTTATCCAAACCCTGCAACATTTGGACAAAACCCCCGTGCATGGGGTGCAGCCAGGATTCCTCTTTGTGAGGATGAGATTAGAAACTGCTGCACGCTCCCTTAGAAATCAATATGTTTGAATAAAAAACCACATTTGCCTCTAAACTAGCTACTAGGAGAAGCTACAAATTGGGCATTTAACAGATATGATTTTCTAAGAAAAGGTAATTTTCCAGCTTTTCTGTTCGAAGAGATTGTGGAATGCTGCCCAAACCCAGCTGGTTGTCTGGCAAAAAGCACCTTGCCCAGGTTGTGCTGTTTGTGGCTTCTCCCATCTCTCCATTAGGTAGCATACATTACACTGAGTAATGGGGGTTGTTGTTTTGACCAAGAAGGAAAGCAGAATACACATGGTTGGAATAAATTACGTGGGATACACGCCGAATCAGGGGAGGAAGTGCTAGCAGTCTCCTTTCTCATCTGGTAAATCCTTGCTGTTGGTTTTTGTTATTTATTTCTTCCGTATCATCACACAGCTAGAATACGTCATGTTTGAAGGCTTTATGCTTTTCCTCTCTGTCCAGCTACACAGACTAAATGTCACCAATGCAAATGCCTTCAGGATTGGAAAAGTTTCGTGTCCACTGTCAGCAGGGTACCTAAATTGCAAAGGCTTTTTCCCGGTGTACTGCTTTCATGGACAGAAGGCAAAGCTGCTCAGCCTGGAGACAATGACTGCTAGATTGCTGCCTGAAATTTGTTATAGATAACAATTTTCAGGTGATCTCACTTGTGAACCAAGCATCATATCAATCTTCTGTTTTATTTGCAGCAATTTGAAGAATTTCCTTTCTTTTGTTTTAAGATGCAGATATTTTCTCCCTAGAACATCAGTCACAGTGTATTTTTGTATTCATTCTGTTTATATTAATTTCTCTGTTTTTGTTTTTTTTTTTTTTATTTGTTTCATTTTTCAGTTGTCTAATGGGTTTTATCACTGTAGTTTATCAAGTGACCCATCCGTAGCTTCAGTTGGTGCAGGTCCTTTCCCTCATTTCCCGCCTGTCTCCCGCGCGTGGACTCGGGCTCCCTCAGCCCTCCTTCCAGACTACGTTCATTATTACACCATTGGGCCAGGCATGTTACCATCATCTAAGATCCCTAGCTGGAAGGTTTGTGTTCCTTTTGTTGTGGCAGTCCTCCCCTCCTCATACCAACAGCATGCACGTGGCAGTTGTTGCTCCCTTTCGGTCCGTGTAATTACTGGTTGATTTGCTCTGTTTGGTATCACTCTGAATGGGCACTGCATGGTGAAAATCAGACCTAAAATCTGGTTGTGGGTATTTCTGAATGATCTTGTGTGTTCTGGCACCAACTGAAACATACCAAAGCTGGCAACACCTAGGTAGGAAGGAATAGTTTAGCTCTGAAACATTGGTGAAAACACTCTGGGCTCTATTCAGGGGGAAAAGAGCTTATTTAGAACCGTCAAAGCACTCAATTGAGCAGGGAAGGCATCCGGTTATCTTAGTGGGACCATACACTGGATATCCTGATGTTCTCCCTGTGGCTGGGCCCATGGCTGTAGGCAGGCACACTCTCCTAGATCCAGCTGGTGTGGTTTAAGAAGGTGCTCAGCACCAGGTAAACCCAAGTGGTGACTGAAGCTTTACTGCCACAGACTGGAAGTGCTCACCCAGCTCATTTTGCTCTCTTGGGGAGACCACCAAAAAAGAGTGCAGTAACTTCTCTCAGTTGCTCCAGCTGGATGTGCAGGGATCTGTCTTACTTGGCATCAAAACATGTCTGCTCTGCTAGAGCCTGAAAGTCCATCCCTGCAAGGGAATTCCCCTGGGAGACACTGCCCTAGAGCAAAGGGAAAACGTCTCTTGTCTCTTGTCTCTTGCTCTGGAACCTTAGCAAGGGTGATGTGCAGTCAGCAGTAGCTCTGCAGATTTTAAGTGCCTGTGGATGGTTATATAATATTGCTTATGCACCATGGGACCCATGTATATACATCTAAATTGAGATAACTTGTTACAGATGCCCCTACTTTCTCTCCAGCAGCGGAAGGCTGTTGGGATATATACAGGGTGGCCACAGTGGTCCTGGGGCTTCAGGGTCATTTGTTGTGTCTCTGCTAGAAGCACTTTGCCAATATATTTCACAGCAAAGCACTTGGAGCAGAGACACAGCTGTCAAGGCAAAGCAGAGTTTCCTATGAATTAACAAAACTAAAATACCTGTCTGTACAAGGGGGTGTGTCAGTTCAGCTGCCTTGCACTTCTCCTTTCTTGGACTGAGACACCTTAAGGAACCCACAGTGTGATCTTTGTCCATCATTAATTGTTTATCAGAAGGCTGTGGGAGGCTGCCCAGCAGGCAGCTGTGAGGGTAGGGGCCCATTCTCATGCACAAGTTGTTTCATTTTTAAAGCAGCCTTTGTCTCAGTGAAGGAAAACTTTTAGGATTGGGATTGCCCCTGGAGCAGCTGATGCTGGGGGAGCTGCTGCTTAGCACTGGTTCTGCATCCCAGCAGAGGTCCTGGATCAGTCAAACTCTTTGTGTGCAGTGTGTGGGTTCTGACACCCTATTTGCTTAATAGAGCCCCCAGTGAATACAGCCCTCATGGCCTGAGGAATTTTTGTTTCAAATTTAGCACCAGTAATTCAGAGTGAGCTTAGTCTTTCTTCAGTACAAACTATCATTATAAACTAGATTTCAGTTAGTAAGTAAACTTGAGAGATAAGTCAGAGTAACTTGCTCCACTAATGTGTATGAAAAATCTGTTCAAGCCTAGTTTTTCAGAACTGAAGACATCTGTAACAGCACGTAATACTAGAACCTGTGTACATCTGGAACAGTTCTATCACTGATTGGACATTTATCTATCTCTTCTGCTGTGTGACAGCAATTTTTGTGCTCAAAATTCTGAAAATGTAGGCTTTAACACCATGGAATTTCATTTAGATAAAGCTATAGTATCAAAATGTTAAATACCTTCATGTAAGAACGTTTAGGTGGAATGGGAAATTTAGATTCCCTTTAATAAAGGAAATTGGTTTAATAAAGGAAGATTTTCAATATCCACAAAATTTATTTCTCACCTTATTCAGAAAGGCATATCCAGTTTGATGCACTATCTGTTACACTAAAATGCCCTTTTGCATAGTTTTGCCTGTAATTAAAGCGCAGTTCTGAGGAAAGCTGCCCCTGACGAGCTCGTTTCCCTAGGACTGGGCCAAGCCAGGCCCGTACGATCAGCCCGTGGTGAACACCTTGCAGCGGCGCAAGGAGAAGCGCGAGCCGGATGTCAATGGAGCAGCTCCGGGCGGAGCCCCCGCGCCCCCCGAGGAGGCCCAGAGACCTCGGAGCATGACGGTGTCAGCTGCCACAAGGGTGAAGCTCTAATTGCAAATGTGCTCTTTGGTGTGAAGGAAATGGCCGTGCTGGCTCTGCCGGTTCTTCTGCACTTTATGTTGTGTTTGTGTGGGAAGCGGTGCTGGTGTGCTCGGTGGGATCATGCAGGCAGGAGGGAATGCACCGTTGGGTATTGGCTTTTATAGAGCACCGTGCTCCAAAGAAGCATCTGTTCCTAAGCCCAAGCAAAAGGCTGGGCACAGTCCTGTTGGATTATGATGGTGACAAGCTCTGATGGGGAGGAGAGAGAGCTAAAAGTGGGTGAAGGTGACTGACCCTTCCAGGTGTGTAACGAGTCTCTCTCCTGTGTGTAAGCAGCAGGGTGAGGAGATGGAGGCCTGTGAGGAGCTGGCACTGGCTCTGTCCAGAGGGCTGCAGCTGGACACCCAGAGGAGCAGTCGGGATTCCTTGCAGTGCTCCAGTGGCTACAGCACCCAGACAACCACTCCGTGCTGTTCAGAGGACACGATCCCATCTCAAGGTACTCGTTCAGGAGATGTTCCTTTTTAGAGCATTCCCACCCTTGCCATCACACACTCACCCCATGGTGCTAAGGAGCAGCTATCACTTGCTGGCTTTGTAGTCAGCTGTGGAAGAAGGCTGGCATTGCTGTTTGGAAGATTTTTCCAGCTTGGAATGCAGCGTGGATTTATTAACTACATAGAAACCTGCACTGCTGCATAGTGTACTGAACAGTGTATTTTCTTGTGCACTAGTTCAGTGAGTTTCTGCCTAAGGATGCCACCATTTTAAAGAGGATCCTGGAAATATAAATAACACTGGTGTTGCATCCAGTACTTCTTGGATCCCTTCTGAGCTATTGTCTCAACAAATACACACTTAGGACCTTTGCTGTGTTCCAGCAGCACTCTCAATCTGCTCTTGGTGTCCCTTGGTGACCTTTTATTTTCCTGCCTAAGCAGAAATGTAATTGGAAAAAAAATCCATTGGAGACCTTAACTTAGGCATAGCTAGGAGTCTGCAGTAAGGTTTTGGTTTTGTACCCTGTGTAAGAACCAGCAGCAAGCTGAGAGAGACCAAGCTTGGTGTTTGCAGTTTAAACCTTGTTTGCTCAGCTGGGATGGTTGTGCTGTGTAGTCACAGGAGGCAGCAGGGCTTGTGGAGGGCCAAGCTTGACTCAGCACTTATGCAGAGAGGAAGAAACCCAGTGCAATTATTAAAGCTGAGGCTGAGTTTTCAGAGCTGACAGCTGGGATTTACTTTGTTTGCAAAGTAAACAAATTTGCAGCTGAAATTACTGGTATAGGGTCCTCACTGAACCCACTTGCCTAATCTAAAGTACATTTTTCAAGTATTTCTATCTACAAGTGGTGGCATGTGGATTGTAGGATGCTGGTTTTGGTATCTTCAAGTTGATGGCACACATAGAGCTCATTCTCTTTCACAAGAGCCACGGGCCCTCTGCAGCTGTAGGATAGGTCTGCTGTGATGCCTTCAGGCATCAAATCTTGGTCACAGAACCTTGGACTTTCTTCCTTTTAAAGGTGGAAACTCCCTTAATTCTTACTGATTCCAGGCTTTTTTGGTTATCTATACATACTTCAGACTTACTGACGTGACTCAGCTGTCTGCTCCAGCGTGATCCTAACTCTGTCTTTTGGCATCAGTTTCAGATTATGATTATTTCTCTGTGAGTGGTGACCAGGAGGCAGAACAACAGGAGTTTGACAAATCTTCCACCATCCCAAGAAACAGTGACATTAGCCAGTCCTATCGCAGAATGTTTCAAACCAAGCGTCCTGCTTCCACCGCAGGTCTGCCAACCACGCTGGGACCGGTCATCGTCACCCCCGGCGTGGCCACCATCCGACGGACCCCTTCCACCAAGCCCTCGGTGCGGCGCGGCACCATCGGCGGAGGCCCCATTCCCATCAAGACGCCGGTGATTCCCGTCAAAACCCCGACGGTCCCCGATATCCCGGGGGGGCTGCCCGGCGCCCTGGCCGGCACAGAAGAGTGCCCTGAGCAAAGTCTGGAGTCTCCAGCAGCGGGGGACGCTGGGCAGGCTGTCACCAGCGTGCCCTCGTGGAGCGGGCAAGCGTCCGTCAACCCTCCGGCGTCAGGCCAGAAACTGGGTGCTGCCGAGGAGCAGAGGCAGGCGGCCCCCGAGAGCGAGGGCGAGGAGAGCGAGCGGGATGGGCTCGGCAGCCTGGCGCCTGCGGGGCAGGCAGAGCTGGAGCCCGGCGAGCTGAGCCCCGGCGATGTCCCGCAGGGCGAGGATATGCTCAACGCCATTCGGCGCGGCGTCAAGCTGAAGAAGACGACCACGAATGATCGCTCAGCGCCTCGTATTTCCTAGGAGAGGAGAAGCTGCCGGAGTACTGAACACCGAGAAGGAACTGTGAGAAAAGTAATTTGTCTCTATCCATTCCAATCTGTAGTCAATGATTTTTTTTAAGATACTCGGTAACAGACAGTCTGAAAGTACTCTAAAAGAGAAAACAAATGAAAGAGCATAGTAAGACATAATCTTCAGTGGTGTTTTAATTTGTAAATATCAATGATTTTGTTTCCGCATTTTTTGATCTAAGTTACACTTTTAATTTTTTCTGAAGGTGCCAAATCCCATTTACCTTTTTTATAACTCTCTTTGTAAAGTTTTAAATCATAGAAGAAAAAAAAATTGTCGAGTAGTTAAACTTCAGCAAAGGGATTTAATGAAAATTTGGCTTTTTTGCAAGCTTTTGTAGACCGCCTTGTAATAGTGAGGTTAAAAAATAGAACAATGGGACTTACTACAGTTTAAGTCAAGCTATATGGAACGGATCCTCATTTAAGTATTTAAAAAAGTTTGAAAAGCAGGAATAAAAATTGACAATAAAGCAATATATAATGCAAGGAAGAAACCTGCAGTTGGTAGAGTTATTGGGGGGTAGTGGGGGGAGGGAGATGCCATCAAAATAGCAGATGCTGTTGCACAAAAGTAGCCTAGTAGGATGAATTACTAGTAGCTTCATGGTAAATGCATCAGAATAAGCCATATTGGATTGCAGTGTTTTGTTTCAGTAGGGTGTTTTAAAAACTGGGTTTTTCCACATTTCTTTTTTGACTGCACAGCAGCAACTCTCAGTCACATGCATGCAGCCTTAACTGTGTAGGCGTGGTTCTTCCACCTTCACGTTCTGTTCCACTCATCCTTCCGCTGAATACAAACAAGGACAACAGGCTTAAGGCAGTTATAAATGTGAAAACATTTTTAAAATGCAAGCAGGGAGTTCTTAAATGTTATCAAAATGCCTTTTTCTGACTGTGCCCAGCAGGCTGGGCACCTTAGAAAGCCCAACTATTTTGAGAAAACACTTAGAAATTTGACAGGTGAAACCAGCTTGTGATCTAATAAACTGCGAATGTTTCTTTCCAATACAGGGGCTTGTTTTTCTTAACTTCTTTTAAATAGCAGTTGATTGGCTTTTCTTAAATACCGAAAAGAAAAGGGTTGAGGGGTGGGGGGTGGGGGGGTCATACTGGTTTTTTGATAATACTGGGAGTCTGACCACTATAGTCTCTTTTTTTGTACTTTTAAGTAATGTTTTTTGGAACGCTATTGATAGAACCATTAGGAGTTGGATTTTTTCCTTAAAGTAAAAGTAAGTTATTGCTGCAGTACCCGTCTCCTAAAGCTGACAGAAATGTGCAGACCCCTTGGCACGACGTGTGTTCCAGTCAGACAATCCAGAAGGATGCTGTCTGCCCACCCACAGCAGGCCCACATGTGGAGGGACATCAGACTTGCGGATCCGGGATTGTTTCAAAATGCACCAAATAACACACGTGAGGGGCTGGTTTCCACCACACACTGCACATTTCTGTTGGCTCTAGACTTGCCTACATGACCTCTTATGCTTTAATACATAACTGCATTGGATGTGAAACTTCTAGTAACTGTGTAGTCACTGTGTTCTGTATGACATTTTACACTGCTGTGCTTGCTGAACTTTTTTTTTTGTTATGGCTTAAAAGCAAAAAGAAAAAAAAGCATGATTCTTAGAAAATATTAAACCTTACTTTCTTTGAAAAACAAGCTCCTTATTACAGAATATAATAAACAGTAGTGCCTGTGGTGTAGCCCACCAATCTTGATACAGTAGCTGATGCATTGTGCAAATGAGGCTTTGAGATGGTTTTTGCATAATCAAAAACTGTTAGGAGATAATCTCAATAGTTAAAAGTGTTATTTAAACCTTTGAAATAAATGGATGTAACTGTACCCAAGTACAGCTTTTCACTTGTTTAGTTCTTAAACGTTAGTATAATCAGTAAAATTTAATATAAAATGTTGCCAAATTCAATGTAGAAAGAATGTGACAAAACACTTTGGATAGTTCTATTGTTTGTGTTTTTGCATATTGTAAAAGCAGTGTCACAGCTGAAAAATAAATTGTTTCTAATGGTAAATTATTGTGGTTTAGTTGCTAGTTTGTACTGAGAGTTGACCTCTCCCTGTGCAGTTTTTTGTTCTAAACTGGTATAAATAATTGCTGTAAGTGTGTCTCCCTTCTACATTGTAACGATTGCTTAAGCCTACATTATAAATAAAGAACTGCTGAAAACTCCTGTATTTTGCTTCTTAAACACTCAGCTTCCAGAGCATTGGATATCAATGGTGGCCTTCCTCAGGCATCCCAAGATCATGTAGGTTCCATCTGTGTGTAATAGAAGCAAGAGAGAATTAAAACCCAAGTAAATAAAATTGCATATAGCTGTGTTTTGCCGATGGGCCCCAGCAGGGTAGCAGTGGAGCAGAAGTGCAGTGCTGTCAGTGGAAATTCCCGTTCCATAGCAGCAGGTGGCATCCCACACCTCGCTGGTGTTACCTGGCCAGAAAGCACAGATTGCATTTTCGTGCATCCACCTCAGTGCTGCACCGCAGTTCCTTAGGCCAGAAAAGGAGAATTGCTGCTGTCAACACTGCCTGTGCTACAGCCAGAATTTATCAAGCACAACACCAGCACCGTCTCCCACAGCTCCCACAGCTCCTCAAGGGACTGTTCAGCTTTCTCAGCATTGAAGGCAGATGGGGGAGGATGTTGCTCCCTCTAGGAGCTGCCGCATAATAGCCCAGTTTATTTCCTTGCCACTGCAATGATTTCATCTTTATCTAAAGGTATCAATTTTCTCACTGCACTGGGCTTATGAGGCCAGGTTTATGTAGCAGGGGGCTACAGGAGTGGCTTCTGTGAGAAGCTGCCAGAAGCTTCTCCCATGTGTGAAAGAGCCAATGCCAGCCAGCACCAGCATGGACCCACCACTGGCCAAGGCCAAGCCCAGCAGTGACAGTGGTAAAGCCTCTGGGACAGAAGATTTAAGAAGGGGCAATAGTTTCTGTGGGACAGCAATAGCAGGTGGGGAGAGGAATGAGAATGTGTGAAGGAAATAGCCCCCACATACACCCAGCTCACTGAGGAAGGAGAGCAGGAGGTGCTCCAGGTGCTAGAGGAGAGATTCCCCTGCAGGTGATGCAGCTGTGCCCCTGCAGCCCATGGAGGTCCATGGGGGAGCAGAGATCCACCTGCAACCCATGCTGGAACAGGTGGCTCCTCAAAGGAAGCTGAGAGCCCATGGAAGCCTGTGCTGGAGTAGGCTCCTGGCAGAACCTCTTGAACCCTGCAGAGCAGCCCAGCCCATGCCCTTAGGTCAGTTTGGGTCAGCTATTCTGAGTCCTAACTGTCCCCTCAAGATTTTTCCCACCCCCAGTCCACTGTTGAGGGAGATGCCAAGTGGACACCCTGGATGCTGTGGAGCACTGCTTAGCAGTCAACAGAGCACTGGTGTGATCTTAACAGCTTCCTGGGATATGAGGGCTGCTCTGTATAAAGTTAACCCATCCCAATACAATACTAGCAGGAAGATGTTAAAGGAAAAACCAATGTGGTTTGGCTGGAAACATCTCCAAAAGGATCATGGTTCCACTCCCCAATCTCTCTATGGCTGTATCTGAAGTACTGCTGAGCACCTTGTCTTACTCAGGTGTTTCAATACTGAAGGCACTTGTTGCACGTCACAGCTCCAGCCTGAGGTGAGGCACGTGTTGATCGGCTGTGCTGGGAAAGGGCACACCTCAATTCCCTCACTGCTTCTGGACTAACAGCACAGAAAACTCATCCTGCTTCCTGGTGGGAATGAAAATTTCAGCTGTGGAATATGTAAAGCTGGTTTGAGTTTTATTTTCAAAATTCATACCTATTTTAGCATGCAGACTTACTGGAAAGGAGCAGATCAGAAGTTTCTAAAAACCAACCAGATTAAAGCTTTATTCCTGAACTACATCTGTTTAGTTCTTAGAAGAGCTGAAGTTCATGCTTTGCCATCTTTTGTTCAATTGTGGTTCACAGAAATATTAAACCTTGGGCTTAAACATGGGAACAGTCAAGTAACTTCTGTAGAATGGAAGTCAGATTAGGCCACCTAAAAACCTCTTAGCCCTAAAAACAGGAAAACCCCTGAAGGACCAGGTTTTCCTAAGAGCTTTTGCTCAGTGGCTATATCCCATCTGTTCTCTCATAGGACAGTTAGTGAGAGTGTTAGCAGAACTTCCCATGTCTTGTACCAATGCTCTGGGAACGTAGCCAGGAGCAAACAGCTTTTTGTCCCCAGTGGAGTGTGTCACACTGGCAGAACTGCTTGTGACCCGTGAACACAAGAGCCACAATCCTCAGCAGCTCACGTGTGTTAACTGATAGAGCTCAATGGTTACCTGGGATTCAGTTTATATGGGGATCAACTTTCCTCTAGTGCTCTACAGCACTGGTATCCATGCCATGAGGAAAGCACCATGTTGTAAGGAAAGTTTATGTCTTGTGAGATTTGATACGGAAGTGAAGAATGCAGCAAAGGGCCTAAGGAGGAGAGAAGGAAAGATGGCTTTATCCTGCAGCAAGGTCAGAAATAACCTCATTACAAGAAGACCCAAAGCCCATGTCTGCTGCTGTCTGTATCTTTAACTCCAGCTTTAACACCTTGTCTGTATTAGTACCATGTTCCAATTTATGGGGCTGATGTGAACTGCCTGCACAAGCTGGCAGTAAAGTGTCAGTGTGCTAGAGAAGAGCAGTGTGCCAGAAAAACACCTTTTCTGTTACTTTATTTGGCTTCATTCTGTAGAGGAGCAAGTGGTCACTGAGGTGCCACCTGCCTGCAGCACAGGCTGCTGCCATTCACACCCAAGGTGCTCTCACATGGGCTGTTCACGAGGTCGAGTGACGTGATGCCACCACATGGGAGGCAGATGCCCTTCCTTCCGAGCTGGAGGCAAAGCTTCAGTTCTTGGACCATCAGCTGGAGTTTCTTCTTGTAACTGCTTAATCTAGAAGACAAGACACAGAACTGCTTTAGCACATTAACATACATTCCCATTTTCAGTGCCCAGGCAATGAAAAATGAGCCCCTATTTCCACAGAGAAGAACCAGTGGTAACACCTTTGGCTGACAGGCTTCATGTTTCCCAACATGAACTTCCATTCAGTCATCACTGTAGGCTCATACTACCTAATTAAGAAGGAATTTCTAAGAGCAAGAGTGATTTACAAGAGAAATTTCACTTAAAAGGTAATTATTTCCATGTAATTCATGTCTACCATTACTCTACCAAACAGGCTGAATTGTGCTGCTCTGGAAGCTGACAGATAATTCCTAGTCCAGACCAAGTTTCCCTGCAGTCAGTAGGAGACCTCTGTTTCTGCATGTCACCAACAGCCTCTCACATGCCTTTAATACTCATTTCTTGAAGCAGCACAAGTGCTGCCTGTCCCTGTGTCAATCCTGCTCACAGTGCCATGTTCCATACAATCCAACTGAATCAAAACTGTTCTAGGAACCCCAACTTCTTCCAACCAACTCTCAGTTTAGGATGGCCAGAAATTAGTCTCAATGCCCAAGTGATGACTACTGCAGCAAATCACTTTCAAAGGTGTAACCAAGAAGTGTGAGAGCTCCACAGCAGCAGAAGAGGAATTCCCTGGTTGTTAGTCTTTTTTCATCACACTTTGGATTTTTAATTTTCCCCCACAAAATTGCCATAACAGCTCTCACTGACACAAGGCTGTGGGTTCAGCTTAAACTTCAAATTCCCTTCACAAGCTGTAACATGTGTAGGCATTTTAGGTTGTTTCACACTGACAGGGGCTCCAGCAGACATTGACTGCAGCAGACATTCAGTAATTTTTCCAAGAACAATCTGTGCCACAAAGGATTCTTGTGTGCTAAAGAGACTTTCCTTTTCCCAGAGCAAGCACTGACCTCTCTTTCCCAGCTTTCCTGCTGCAGCTTCTTCCACTGCTCTCGTTTGGCAAAGTAATCAGGATACATTGCCTTCTCAGAAGGGTGCCAGAAATCCAAGCACCATTCAGGAATCTGTTGAGGGAAAATATGATTTAAAATACTATTTTTATATATGAAATCACATTTGTACACACATGCAGAAGAATGAAACACAAAGGCTGAAGCCAGTCTTACTCCCTAGGGTTTTTTCCATTTTGAAGAGCTGCCTATCTCAAGGTACGTGGCAGAGGTCAGAACTTTTCACACGTTATCCTAACCCACAAGAACACATCACAGTGACTTGCTTAAATCACAGCATTCCAAAACAATTCCCAGGTCGTCTCAGTTTACTCTAAATTTTCAAAAACAATTCCATCTGGTGGAGGAGAAGATCTGATTTCTTCCCTTCCTTCTCTCAAAGGCAGCCAGTTAGAGGAATCTTTCTCTCCAACTACTGATTTATTTTACTTGACAGACACAGAAAATTACAGCTCCTTTCTGCTTATCTACAACTACTACAAAATGAGCAGTTTCTTAGGCCTTTAAGATCTTGAGAATGGTCTGACCTCTAAGACCTTCTGACAAAGGAAAAAAAAAATTATAATTTTGCAGTGATTTAAAAAAACCTAATTGTTTACATTTTAAAGAGAGGAACACTGATTAAAAAACAGAATCCCAATTTAAAAATAAAAAAAGAAAATTAAGAAGTTGCTCCAGTACCTCCATATATTCAGTGATAGTCACACTTTTCATTTCCTGCTGTGATTCTCATCACAGAACAAACCTTTGACTGAATGGAAACAGCACAGCTGCTGAAGTAAATATCCACATACAGCAAACTCCAACTAAAACCACCAATCAGCCTCAGTTCTTAAAACTACATTTTGGAGCAGCATCCACAATGGACAGTCACTGATACACAGACCACCCAAAGCCCTGTGACAGCCATTTCGTTAGGACAGTTTTAGCCCATCAAACTGGGAGCGCAGAACCCAGTTTGTGTTTCTGTATGAAGACTAATATTGACCATTTATTGCTCAGCTGCCCTTTTTTCTGTCCACATTCCCTGTCCCTATTATCTCTACTAATGCTCAGGCCCTTGACCTTGCCATAAGCTTAAGCAAGTCCTCTCTTTCTCTTTTCACTCATATATTTTTTATTCTGCCCCTAATAAATCTATGTCATATTTTTCTTTTTCCATGGCTTAATATGCAAAAAGATCTGATCAGATCCAGTCTTGTGCCAGCACTTTTTTCAAATTCATGAAGAAATAGCTGCATACAGTCTCTAGGTCAGTATTAACTTCTAATGCATTAAAAAATTATGCCAATAAAGCAAAGTTCCTGTGCTTTTATGTGAAACTTTTGTTCCTAAATAAAACAATCTTGATGGTCAATGCCTGTAGAAGAGTCTAAAAATAAGGCTTCTATTTCCAGGCAGTGCTCCTCTCACACAGTAGCACACAAGCTGGAAAATCTGGCACTGCAGCATATGAAGGGAAATGGTAACTTGTACCATTACTCCAAATGCTGGAAGAACGACAGGACTGAGTGAAGGGAAGCCCCCGACAGCCAAGGTGACAGCTGACCTCCAGAGGAACCACGGCTGTGCCCGGGAGGCTGCAGAGCTCCCCCTGTGCTGATCACTTCCCCGGCTCAGCTCCAGCCCTTTCCTGTGCCAGCCTGACCCGCCACGGGGCAGACTGCGCTTGGTGAAAGAGCAGATGATTATCCCTGGGGAAAAAAATCCCAAAAGAACAAGTAGTGGTGTTCAAACTGATGAAGAAACTCCATTTTCAAGGACCAGAGGAGCTCCTCCCACACGCAGCAACAACGTTCATCGAGCAATGCAGTGATACTGCTAAGACAAGCTGCGGCCCTGTCCAAGCCAATTTACATAAAACAAGAGCAAAGCAAGTGCAGCAATTCACAGCATTACCGGCACCTTACCTTGTACAACTCGTATCTCTCGTAGGCAACGCCCCCGGGGGAGTCGGCGAAGACGTACGGCTGCGGGTGCTGGCTGGCCCAGAACTCCTCCTCGCCGGCCTTCAGCAGCTCGGTGGCTTTCACCATGTCCTTTACATCCTTGTTCTTATCGAACCTGTCCCTCAGGAGGCATGCGAAGTAGCGGTACTTGTCTCTACGGACAGAGGTCACGCACAGTGAGGAGGAAAACAACCCTCCCCCGCCCTCCAACTCTGGGCCCAGCCAAGCGCGGGGCTGAGCGCCCGATGTGAGGGCGGCCAGTGCTCCCAGCTCGCCTCGTGCTCACCGATGGATGCACCAGGACTCGAGGTGCCGCAAGGATTTCTTGTACAGCCGCAGCACCTTCTGCTGGTGCGTCAGGTACGCGGCCATAGCGGCGGCGGCGGCCGGGCCCCTTCCCCTCCGCGCGGGGGATGCCGGGAGGGCGGCGCGGCCCCGCCCCGCTGCCGCGGGAGCGCGCCCGGAGCCGCCATGAGCCGCGCCAAGTTCGTCGGTGAGGGGGCAGCGGGGAGGGCGGGGGGTTCCTGTCCCCGTGTCTTGGACCCAGACCCCCCGCTCCTCGCCCGGTACCGGGCCGAGGCGCCGCTACCCCACTCCGTGAGGGGCCGCGCGCAGCGGACGGAGGTTCGGGCTGGCTGTAGCAGGGCTTCTCCCAGCCCTTTATCCAGTGCTGGTCGCCTCCTGCTCCAGCCCCTTATCCAGGGCTTGTCCCAGCTCCTCAGGCTTGTAACAGTCCCTTAGGCTTGTCACTTCCCGCCCTAGTCCCTCAGGCTGGGCTTGTGGCCTGCTGCGGTCCCTCTCGGTGTCCCGGTGTCCCGAGGCTCGGCGGCCTTGGAGCCCCCGCAGGCGTTTGGAATGTTCGTGCTGTGTCTGGGCGCTGGGGCTGCTGCTGCTCGGTTACCCCCCAGCTCTGGGGGTTCGGCCGCCCTTCGTTCCTTGTCCTGCATTGGCACATCGGTCGTGGTTGTTTCTGATTGTATGGAACTGGTTTGGGTGAAAATGTTAATGTTTTTAGGAAATTCGACGGAAAGCGTGTAAATAACTTTAAAAGGTTGGTTCAGGTAGAAGCCCTACGTGTTGCAGAGCAGCTTAATATTTCCTTGGAAGATTTCCCTTCCCGCTAGAATCCCCGCTGGAAGCGCGGGCGCTGGCGGCTGCAGAGCTGGCTGTTCCTGGCCCGGTGCTTCTGGCCTTGGCTGCGAGGCTGCGGCGCGGGGAGAGCCGTGGGAGCCGGTGGGGCGGGCCGGGCTGTGCCGGGCCGGGCCGGGCTGGGCTGGGCCGGGCTGGGCTGGGCTGTGCCGTGCCGGGCCGGGCTGGGCTGGGCTGGGCCTTGGCCAGCA